>JARHVA010000142.1:5260000-5330000 GCA_037957365.1 Torreya grandis | reverse complement strand
TGAGTGGAGGTATCCTTTTCTACTATTTCTCACTCCATACTAGGTCTCAATTAGGCCTCACTACCTAGAGACTGAAATTTGGATCCATGGGATTACCACATATGTGAAACCTTAAATAAATGTTTTATTTAGTTTTATTTCCTCTTGAGGGTTTTCTATGCCAATTTCCATATTTTGACACCTTGTACGGACCTCCTAAGTAGCCTCAAACATTCCTTTTTGGAATATTTCATATAGTTATGTACCTATAAGTAAAAACCAAAAGAATGAGGTGTTACTCAAGAGAGTTTTTAACATTATTTAGGTCATTTGGGAGTTCATCTATTCCATTTGGAGGAATTAAAACCAACTTTTCTCTCATTGAGTTAGAACTAGTCTCTTTGGCAGCCTTAAAGTGTCTCATGGTCTTAACAATGATTCATATAGCTTGGGGAATTAATAAACAAAATATTCCAAAAATTGAAATTAAAATATGGTAGGTAACTATCCCTTATATCCAAATTTCCAATGCAACATCTTTGTACTGTACTAAGCAAGGAAAGGTGGCCTCTCAGGCTAGTAGACTACATTCTGTGATTCCAAGAAGTATTGGGGCCTATAGATGGTGATTTTAGATTAGTATTGAGTTTAAAATTACGTAAAAATGTATATGACATCCACATTTAATTATTCCAATGATCATCTTCACCATTTTATTCCATTAGTTCTATAACCAATTCATTTACTCAAGCCTAGGGTTTGTAGCCAAGTACACCAAATTGACCCTAGTAGACTATGTTTTCTCCATTTACTCCACTATCAAGGGATATAAATTTCATGAAATACTTATATATAATTATAATCATCTCCTTAGGGTCCCTTTTATCTTTTACTATCCCAAAAAACCAGCTCTTCATCACTTTGAGACACACAGGCATGTCTGGTCTTTACTGAATGCCATGACTGAGCTATAGGTGACTGAAAGGTTTAGAGAGCCTTTTGGTTATTTTAATTTGAAATTCCTATTCAGGTATTTATGAATTAAAAATTAATCCTAAACTTTGTCATAATCTCACCCAAACTCCAACTCCATCACCATGTATTAACTGCCCTTGTAGGTATGTGTATCTAGTTGGGCCTGTTAGGCCTATACAAAGTTCATCATCATTAGGTTCACTTTTTTCTTGAGTATAAAGGATATGATGGAACTATTTTATCACCATACAATCATATTCAACTATCTTACTCTCCCTCAATCCTCCTATATATGTTTAAACCTATCAAACAATAAATACATCTCATGAGTAAGCAGGTATGTAACTTGTCTTGGCATGAGCAGGCAAAGGTTTCCATTGTTTGGCTATTAGGTCTGAGATCCAAATGAGATATTAATATCTTGAAACACCTTAAAATTATTTACCTTTCTCTCTCTCAAAATTTTTACTTCCTTAGTTAAGCAAAACCTCTCAGGAGGCAAACATGCATGTAGGTTTGTGAACTTTGTGTATGTGTAGTTTAAGTGACCCTTGTTTGGTCATTTACTCTACTCATTTTAGTTTTATTGAAACTTATAATGACATATTACACTATCCACCTATATTAGATGCACTTTAATGCCTTTAAATCAAATATGCCTTCTCTCAAACCTTGAAACTAGCTTATTCATCTTGTAACTTGTAGGTGTCTATTAGGAAGAATCTGAGTATACTTATGGATTTAGGAATCCATTACCAATTACTGAGCATCTATGGCTCTTTCATCACATTGGTATTTTTGAATCCCTTTAGTAACACTCTTCAAGTCATGATGACTTCACATCCTAAGGTACTTCTCACTTTTATTAAGTCTGATTGTAGGTGTCATTTTGAATAGAGTTTGGGCATTGCAACTTGGAAGCAAAACTTGAAATCTGTCATGGAAATTAAACAATAACCAAATTCATTGAGATTTAGTCTTCATATCTTCACAATGTTCTTTAGTCATTTCATGATATTCTCAGATCCTTGCTTCCCTATTTTTGTACACAGAACTGTGTGTATATATTGAGGTTGTAGACCCTGTCATAAACTCTCTTTTAACTTTAGATTTTTTGATGTCTTCATTAGTCTATGATATTTTTATAAACATTAATCCATTATAATTATTCCATATTTAAGTCTACAACCCAAACATTGACACACCATTTGACTTCTCTTAAATTTGAAAAACTATAGGTCTGTAGACTTGTAGGTTTATAACCTTGTGTCTTAGACTTTAAAATGAGAAAACATTATCATTAGGACTCAAAGATCATTCCTACCTTGCATCAACACATTTATCAAAAGGTCATAACTCTCAATCTCTTTGGAAATGCAGATTTTGACTCCACTCAATTCATCTTGTTAGGTAGGTAGCTCTAGGACATAGTCTAAAAGGTGCCTGATGATATGACCCTTTTGCAAATAGGATAAAAAGCTTATTTGATTAGAGGGTATTGAATGGATTGAGAATATAGTGGAATACATTGAATAATCACTTAAATGCATTAGACCATATGGATAACCCTCATGGATGAACGTGTATGATGCATTTACATACCTCGAAGGACCCATTCCAATTGATTTCATATATCTAATAAGTTCACACTTGTACTATCATTTCATAAAACTCATCTTATGAGGATTTAGGCCTCATAAAATTAGTTGATATCCTTAGTGATTGTTAATAAATCTAAGGATCTCAACCCAATGATCAATGCCACAAATTAGAATCATATAGGGGTCCCTAACTCTAGCTAAAATGTTAGCCCCCGATTCCACTTGTATGACCTATACCATGCATCTAAAAATAACCTTCATGATCTTTTGAAGGGAGTGATGGAGGGGAGTGAGAGTTTAGTGTATTTTTTGGACCTAAAAATTGATCCAATGATGGAATATGACCTGTAGAAGATGAAATAATGTTTTTTAAAACTTTTTTCAATTGAAAAGTGATCTTGCAAGGGCATACACATGTTTTAAACTACTTATTTGGAGTCTAAACTAAGGTAACTAACTTTTATGACATGAAACTAATGCTATGAATTCCTCCTAACCTCATGCACATTAGGATACTTCTTGGAATGTTTGTATTTTTCAAAAGTATGTACAAATCCTCATATAAAGCCCAAAAGGTGGCCAAAATGTCATTTTAGCACATAAGAACATGGTGAAAGGTTAATACATGACATTATGACCTTAAATACACATTAATAGCCTTTTATAATGACTCTAAACTATATCAAGCCTTTGACCATGTTTGAAAACATCAAGACTTCATAAATGACCCCTAGGACTAGATAAGTACACAAGAGACCAAACCTTGGACCAAGCTAATAAATGACTAATGTGACCATATGAAGACAACCTAAGACCATTTAAGATAATGAAAATACCACATACAAGTTTTTATAGTCCCATGAAAAGTTCAAATTTAGATGGGTTGACTCATTTTGACTGGATGTCAAAATTGGTCAACAATTTGGTGATTCACAGGGGTGGCATCCTTGTAATGCTAATTGGACCAATAGATTTATCCTTCTGTTGGGAAATGGAGTCATTTTTACTTATTTTCAGACCTAAAAAATATTTGACCCTAATAATAAAAATTGATTTGACCTTAAAACACACAAAACAAAGACAACACACATAAAGCAAAGCAATCAAGACTCATACATGTGCTATCAAACACGTAGGGAACACAACAAATTAAAAAAAAAATTAATATATACAACTGACCTAAACATAAATTCTTCCTCTTAGATCAAAGGGGAAGCTTTTACTATCTCTTATTCCATGAAATGAAGGATGACATGAGACAAGTTTCCTCTTGAGATTTGATCTTGTTGACTTCATCTTCTCCTTGCTTGCCAATCTTATTGACATGTCCTCAAGTGAAGACATGGTAGAAAACCAATCACATATGAAGATTAATTCCTCTTATACTTCAAAATATTTCTCATGATGTTCCTTTCCTGTAAATTCATCCAATGATGCCTCATATAAGCATGCTTCTTTAACCTTCATGGCATCTTGAATGACATCATAATTCTTACTAGCTATTGCAAACTCATCAATCTCTTCAAGGAGATGTGGATACTCACTCCAAGCTTCATAATTATTATCAATGAAAATATCTTGTTCAATCTCCTTATGAGCATAATATTCAATAGGCAACATACCCTTGCAAAGGCCTTCAATCTCTTGAAGGAGTTCAATATACTATTGCTAATCAGCTTTGTCCTCTTCTCTTTGATCAACATGAATAAGATCAACTAGAAGAGTACCTTCTTATTTCTCCTCAATAACCACAAGGCTGCCAAGAATTCCATGTCTTTTTATGTAGTCATGAGGTTGCAAGGCAGCTTCTTCAATTTTAATTTTGGGACATTGTGCACTATGTCAACCTCAAATTGATTACTTATAGAGTCTTCAACATCAAAGCTATTTACAACCTGATCAAGCTTGGATGCAATTAGATCTTCTTTTTAAAACATGTCATCAAGACCTTATTCTAGAACATCATCCTTGAAAATTGAAATGCCTCTTTCTTACCCAAGTGGGGAACCAATGAATATTTATTCCTCAAACTCATTTGAAGCATCTTCATGAAACTTCCTTTGATATTCAATTGCAACTGCAACTTCCTCTTCATTTGCTTCCCATAATACAAGTTCCTCTTCAATAAGGGATATGGTGGGAGGGTGATAAATAGGTTCATGGATTGGAGAGGGGGTATTAGGTATGGTGGATAGCTCATGAATGGGATTGGGGATGGAGGAAATAATATTTTAATTTGGGGGATTGGAAATGAGAGATCATAAAGGAATTATTGAATGGAAAGCATGTTGAATTGGGATATAGACATTTCATTTTATTCAACAATCACCTCACCTTTCTCATAGCCTTATTAAGGCTCTTCAATAGTTACAACCTTATCTCCAACCTTCTCAACCAAGGCCTGTTTTTTATGTTTAAAATTTTCTTAGATAAACCTCCAAGATGGATTAGCTTGAGCCTATGGAGGAAGGAGGAATAGGGATAGAGTAGGCACAAGGTTTTCTTCCTTGACATCAATTTCTTGGTCTTGGTTCTCTTCCTCTTGCTTTCCCCAAGACTTTACTACTTGGTTTCAAGTTGGAAATTTGAAGATAGTAGGCTCTTTTTAGGATTAGATTGGCTCTCTTGGAGGCTCATCTTGAGGATAGTGAATGGTTTCATGAGGATTAGGAGTGTAATAAATTTGATATGGAATATGAGAGGACTCTTAAGGAGTGGAGGGAGAGACTTGCATAGGCTCAGATTATTCCCCAAGATTTGGCATGGTACAATCAAGATTCATAGTCCAAGAAAGCCTCTAAGATGAAGAGATCTTACTTTATTGAGGAAGGATAGGTGTAGTTTGAGAAATACTTGGAATCAAAGTAGGTGGACTAGGGATAGGAGATGAGATTGAGCTTGCTTGGATTGGGTCTCTTGATTCTCCCACCTCTCTAATTTGTCTATCCACCATTTGATAAAAGTTATCATTTCATATAACTCATCATTGATAACATATTGGGTTTATTATCCAACTAACATCTACTTACCCATCAACATCTTATTGGTAAAAATTAGAGTTACACAGTAATGAGAGAGCCGAACATCTCAGTGAATAAAGAATAATTAGGTACACAATGATAATATTGTATTATACTCTTCTTCAACTAATTACATATGACATATTACAAAGCTATATTGGAAATATGTTTCCTATATTCAGGATAGTGAGATCCATTCAATATCTTATATGAATAACCAATTGACTATATCAAACTACCTCGTATATTATTATTCATAAAAATAATATACCACAAAAAACCCTATTACGTAATATTATTTAACTAACAATATTTAAGTTAATAATGTGAACACACCCTAACACATTTGAACTAACTTCCTCATCTTCTCTATGAGATGAAAATGGATCAAAGCAAGTTATCTATCCCATTTTCTCATCTCCTCTTCTAATTTTAGCATATTTGGCTTGAGTGCCAATAAGGATATGGTAGGGGAAACATAATTATGAGATGGAATTGAAATAGGAAAGGAGGAATTTGACTACTAAAATTCTTGGTAAGGCTATTGAGGTATGTAGTTCGAATCATATGAGGAGAATGTAGGATAACCATATGACTAATATGAATCATGATAATGCTGATAGAAATCACAGTGAGGTTGATATGGATCATAGGGATGGAGTTATATTGAGGCTGATAGGAAAGTATTAAATATAATTTATCTTTATACCTAGCCATCCAAACTTTTTGAGGAAAAGGAAAACATAATATATTATTAAATAATTTTCAAAAATAGTATCTGGGCTACTAGAATCAACTAATCATACACAAAGTCACCATTGATGTTTGTTGAATGCCTCCAAAGGCTAATAGGTAGAAGAAAAACACCAAGAATTCTTCCACAACTTTGGACCTTAGTCCCACCAAGCATGTCAAAATTGTTATAGATCAAATTTTCACCCTATGAGAGGGTGATTCAATCCCTCTCAACTTGAGCTATGCAATGGGATTGATCCTAGGTTATCGCTGACCTTTAGATGGAATAAACCTATAGGTTATATGGCTATCTCCCCTTGATGTATCAATTAGGATATATTATTCTATTAATTTATAAATAAAAGGGAGAAGGATGATAAGAAAATAGAGGGGGTAATACACCAAATAATTTATCTCTACCCACTAGCTTCATGTGCACTTATAGATCAAGAAAACTAACCTTACATACACTACCCCTAATCGAAATCTCTTACATGACTGTTTTAATGTGAAGGTTGTGATGGTTACTTAGGATAGGAGGAATAACCAATAGGTATTGAATGACACTAAAGGATAGACAAGCTCACTCAACCCTTGCACCACACTTATACTCTTAACATGACCTGCAAAAGAAGATTTCAAGCTATATCTAGGTTTTACAAAGGATAACATGCCAAGGAAGATAAGTTAATTCTTTTGAAAAGATCAAATATTCATTAACACACATTAATTATATCCATAAGAATAGGTAAAAATATTTTCATTTCATTAATCAAATGCATATAAATGGGCAAGGCTTTGCCATACCTAGGTGGAGGATACCAACATAGCCTATCCAGGCTGAATATATAGCAAAAGTGAGAGAAAAAGGAGAGAAGGGCATAGGGGAGAGAGAGAGAGAGATAAGTTTCCAAAATAATTAAAACTAGAAATGAGTTTGAAACTACCCCATCAAGTCCTTAGAGACAAGTTTTATCCTTCTAAATATGTTGTTCTGCTCTATATGGCATAGAAGTTTCAAACTTTGCTGGACACCTTGACTAGCTCTCCAAAACTACCCTTCACTTTGGATTATTGAATGATAAATGGCCTTATTGATGGTCAAATTATGTTGAGTTAAAAAATTTATATGATATTAATACCTCTTAATTTATCTCTTTAGGTTCTCTTTGACACATCACATCATTCTCTTGCTAGGTGTCTATAAGTATCTTCATCTCCTTAGGCCATCTTACTTACAAGTGTTAAAACTTGAACTCATCCTCTCCAAGTAATTATATCTCCATGTATGGTATATTCAACTCATATTATACCTGTAAAAATTCATTTTTAAGTCTCAAACCAACCCTAAAAACTCATTCTACACCAAAAGCTTTATTTTAGCCTCGTTACTTGTAACACTAAAATCATGCAAACCTCCTTATATAGAGACTTGTACAGATGGTCCTAATAAATTAAAGGAATACTTTTGGACCCAGTATGGATTTACAACTCCATGACAAGTTTTAGGATCATAAAGTGAGTGGAGATATCCTTTTTATGTTTTTTATCTCTCATAACTAGGTCTCAATTAGGCCTCCCTACCTCAAGACCAAAATTTGTCTCCACAAGATTCCCACACATGTGAAACCTCAAATAAACATGTGATTCAATTGTATTTTCTTCATATGGTTCTCCATGTCAATTTTGAGCTTTTGACACCTTGTATGAACCTCCCAAGTACCATTTTTAGCCTATTCTATATAGTTCTATACCTGCAAGTACAAATTAGAATCATGAGGTATTTTTTAAGATAGTTTTGAACATGATTCAGGTCATTTAGGAGTTCATCCAATCCATCTAGAGGCATTAAAACCAACTTATCTCTCATTAGGTTAGAACTAGTTTCTTTGGTAGTTTGAAAATGTCTCATGGTCTTAATAATGATTCATACATCTTGGAGTATTAATCAACCACATGATTCCACAAAATACAATTACACTAGGGTATCTAACTATCCCTAGGATCCAAAGGTCCTATGAAACATCTTTATACTACATTGAGTAAGGAAAGGTGACCTTTCAGGCTAGTGGATTGCATTCTATGATGCCAATAAGCATTGGGGATTGTAGGTAGTGATTTTAGATTAGTCTTGAGGTTTAAATGACCTCAAAAGGTCTATGACATCCTCCTTGACTTATTCAAAATTTCATATTCACCATTTTCTGCCATTAGGTCTCTGAACAATGCATTTACTCAAGCTTAGGGTTTGTAGCCAAGTATACCAAATCGACCTAGTAGACTATGTTTTCTCCATTTACTCCACTATCATGGGTTATAACTTCATGAAATACTTGTATATAATTTTCATCATCTCCTCAGGGTCCTATGGTCTTGCACTATCCCAAGAGACCAACTCCTCATCATTTTGACACATACGGGTTTATGTGGTCTTTATTGAATGACATGATTGAGTTGTAGGTGATTATAGGGTCTAGATAACCTTTTGGATATTTTACTTTGAACCCTATCTTTAGGTCTTTATGAATTCAAAATGAATCCTACACTTTTTCATCATCTCACCCAAACTCCAACTCTATCACCATGCATTGAATGCCCTTGTAGGTCTATGTATCTAGTTAGGCTTGTTAGGCCTAGACAGATTTCATCATCATTAGGTTCAGTTATTGATTTAATATAAAGGATATGATGGAACTATATTATCACCATAAAATAATATTCAACTATATTACTCTCCCTCAGTCCCCATATATATATTTAAACCTCTTAAACAATAAATACTTATCATGAGTAGGTAGGCCTGTAAATTATCTTGGCATGAGCAGGCAAAGGTTTCCATTTTTTATGTATTAGGTCTGAGATCCAAATGAGATCTTACTATCTTGAAAAACCTTCAAATTATTTACCTTTCCTTCTCTTAGACTTTTGACTTCCTATCTGTGATGCACTCTAATGACTTCAAGTGCACTATCCCTTCTCTCAAACCTTAAAACTAGCTTGCTCATCTTGTAACATGTAGGTGTCTATTAGGAATAATCTAAGTATACTTATGGATTTAGGACTCCATCTATAATTAATAAGAATCCATGGCTCTATCATACCATTGGGAGTTTGGAATCCCTTCACTAGCACTCTTCAAGTCACCAACTTCACATCCTATAGTACTTCTCACTTTTCCTAAGTCTGACTGTAGGTGTCATTTTGAAGAGAGTTCTGGTATGAAACTTGGAAGCAAAACTTAAAATTTGTCATGGCACTTAAATAGTAACCAAATTCATTGAGATTTAGTCCTCATCTCTTCACAAGGTTTCTTAGTCATTTCATAATATTCTCATACCCTTATTTCCCTATTTCCATACATAGACCTATGTGTATGTATTGAGGCTGTAGACCCTATCATAAATTCTCTTTTGACTTTATATGTTTAATGTCTTCATTGCTCTATGACCCTTTTATAAACTTGAATCCATTATAATGCTTCCATATGTAATTCTACAACCCAAACATTGACACATCATTAGAATTCTCTTAAATTTTTAAAACTACATATCTGTAGATTTTTAGGTCTTTAATCTTGTGTCTTAGAATTGGAAAAGAGTAAACATTATCATTATGACTCAAATATCATTCATCCCTTGCATCAAAACATTTATCAAAAGGTCATAACTCTCAAGCTCTTTAGAAATTCATATTTAGACCCCACTCAATTCATGTTGTTAGGCAGGGAACTCTAGAACATAGTCCAAAATATGCATGATGATATGACACTTTTTCAACTAGTAAGGAATGCTTAGCTAATCAAAGGGTCTTGAATGGATTGAGAGGATAGTGGAAGACATTGAAGAATTACTTAGATGCATTGGACCATATGGAAAACCCTAGTAGATGAAGATGTATGATGCATTTATATACCTTTGAGGACCCATTCTAATTGATTTCATGTAGCCAATGAGTTCACACTTGCACTAGAGTTGTAAAAAACTTAGCCTATATGGATTTAGGCCTCAAAAAAGTTATTTAACTCCTTATCAATTATTCATAAATCTAATGATCTCAATCCAATGACCAATGCCATAAATTGGAATCCCATAGGGATCCCTAAATTTGACTAAAATATTAGCCCCCAACTTCACCTGTATAACCTATACCATGCATCCAAAAATAACCTTCACAAGCTTGTGAAGGGAATGATGGAGGAGAGAGAGAGTTTAGTGAATTTTTTTGACCTAAAAACTGATCCAAGGCTAGAATATGACTTGTATAAGATGAAAGGATGCTCTTAAATTGTTTTCAATTGAAAAAGGATCTTACAAGGTCGTACAGATGTCTTAAACTACTCCTTTAGAGTCTAAACTAAGGTAACTAACTAATTATATCATGAAACTGATGCTATTACTTCCTCCTAATCTCATACACATTATGAAACTTCTTATAATGTTTGTCTTTTATAAAAGTACATACAAATCCTTATATTAAGCCCAAAAGGTGGCCAAAATGTCATTTTAGCACATAAGAATATGTGAAAAGGTTAAGACATTATATTGTGACCTTAAAGACACATTAATAGACTTTTATAATGAATCTAAACTATATCAATCCTTTGACCTTGTTTGACAACATTTGGACTTCATAAATGACCCTTATGACTAGACAAATACACATGAGACCAAACCTTATACCAAGCTAAGAAATGACTAATGTGACCATATGAAGACCATTTAAGACCATGATAAGACCACATACAAGTTTTGATAGTCCCATGAAAAATTTAAATTTAGAGGGGCTTACTTATTTTGACTCGAGGTCAAAATTGGTCAATAGTAAGTTCACACATGATAACTATGTAAGGTAAACTAACAAAAAATCAATATAGAATAACATTCAATAGTCAAATATTAGTTTTTTTTCCACAAAATACATGTCAAATACATTATAAATACTATTTATTAAGATATCATTGATAAAAAATAATAAATTATTAAATATGTATAATACAATAGACAATATCATACATGAGAGAGTGACGTACATTTTAATTTCAATGCATAAAAAATTGAAATGGTCCACCAAAATTTGTATGCCTACAAATCCATTGGATCATCAAAGATATTTTCTATTTATCCCTCAAGATAATGAAGGATCTTGATCTCTCATGGTCCCTCAAGATAAGGAAATATACTAATCTCTCATAGTTTATGAGGGAGACTGTGAAGACAAAATAATAATAAATAATGGTACAAGCATATGTAGGGAATCCAATTAAGGATAACCTCCTATTCTATGATGCGTAGTGAGAAAATACACACATAAAAGGACCAACTTAGAAATACATTTGCATATTATAACATAATAACACATTCTCTTTATTCATTGGGGATATTACAATGCCCAAAATAGTAAGAATATGGAAGAAATTAGAAAAATATCACAACCCAACAACAACTAGTTGCACTACAAATTTATAATTTCAAAATAGAAACATGGCACTCACTTAAAAACCCTTAGAAAAAGTGCCAATTTCATCTATAATGAGTGAATTATCTAACCCCTGATATACCCAATAGAATCTTGACATTCTAGCTCCCTAATAGACTATGTCAGGTTTATTTCAGACTCCTTCAAGATAAAGTTTCATTATAATGTTTTGCATAGACCTTGTTGGGATTTATTGGCATGAAAACCATTTTAAAATAACTTTATAGAACCCATCAATATTTAAAACACATCAGAACCTATTAGGATTTTAGGAAGATTAGTATTTCTAACTCTAATTAGAACTTTGGGCATTGTTCAACCATCCATTGACCCTGTCAAGAAATCAAGGTCAATGAGAACTTTAAACCCTAATGGAAATTTCCTAGACCCTACCAGATTATCAAGCCCGATGGTAAATTTGAACTTAAATGGAATTTATGCAGTTGTTGTTGGGTTGGTAGATCCAATGGATACTTGAAACCTCAGCGTGCTTTCCTATGACCCTTTCAGGCCTTCAGGTTTGATGGGCATTATAACACCCCAAGACCTAGTATTTTTTAAATAAGAGTTTTGAACAATTAAAATAAAATTTATGCTAATTATTTATAATAATAAATTATGTCAATAACTTAGTCTATCCATTAACACAAAAATCAAAATAAAATTCAAAAATATACCTCATAATAACTAGGTCTTGGGGTGTTATAGGAAATGGTTTTATTTTCTTGACTCAACACTGATCTTATGGATATTCCACTTGTATCATAATCAACCTATAACACTTTTCCAAAGTATGGTAAGGCTAACACTGGTTATTCCAGTACTTCTCTCTTTAAAAACTAAAAGCTATTCTATGTTGCAAAAATCCATATAAATTTATTCTTGTCCCCCTTCATAGTAGTCATCATGGGTGCACATATACTTCTAAAGTTTTGGATGAACTTCCTATAGAAACTTTCCAACCCATGGAAAATTCTTGCCTCAAACATACTCTTTGGTGAATTTCACTCCACAATTGCTTTACCTTCTCTGGGTCCATCATCAACCCATCATTTGAGATTAAAAATCCAAATTCTTCAAGTTCACTAGTAATTTATATTCCTTCAAATTATCCAAAACCAACTTCAAATGATTCAAATGCTCTCTTTATAATGACTAAAAATCAAAATGTCATACAAATAAACTATCAAAAATTTACCTGTGAAAGGATTAAACACTCATTAATGAGTCTTATTAATGTTCTTGGGGAACTTTACAAATTAAATGGCACAACTAGACACTCATACAACCCATCATTCATCTTGAATACGGTCTTCCACACATCACCATCTCTTATGTAGATTGGGTGATACCCACTCTTCAAATCTATCTTGGTGAAGTAATTAGCTCCACTTAAACATTACATTAATTTATCCATTATTATTAATGTAAACTTATCGTTAATGGTGATATTATTGATTACATGTGAACCTGTACACATTCTCCTTTATCCACCTTTATTGGGTGCTAACATGGCTATAATTTCACATGGGCTCAGAATCTCTTAGATTAAACCATTCCTCAACAACTCTTGCACATGTATGGATTTTCAAAATAAGATCACTTAACTTAGTGGCTATCACAACTTGCATAGCCTTTAAAACTATAGTAAAGCTTGTCTCTTCCTGATCCGTAAACTCCACCGATAAAATCAAAGTGAAGTTTTAAATATGAATAATAAATTTATCAAAACTCATCAAATTCTCAAAAAACTCAAAATAACTTGCAAAATGTTTTGGCATAAAATGTTCTCGGTTATTGAACCGGTTTTTTAATAACGTCGTGTTATAATTGTCAAAATGAAAATTTATTGCATGAGTTCATTTACTAATTAAATCAAATCAGTAAACTAAAATAAAATCATGCATCTAAATGACAATTACCAAAAACATGAAACGTGATAATGGAGTTCGGCTCAACAATTGATGCCTACATCTCTGGGTTCTCCAAAGGAGTGGACCGTTTCCATTAAGGGCACTTCAAACACCTGAAAACAATAAACAACTTTCCTACAAGTTGATCTCTCAATTCAAAAATTAACCTTCACCGTGACTGATAATCAAACCCAGCACCTTCGAATTCCGTGAGTCTTCACACCTACAAAGTTGCTTCAAAAGTCCTAAAAATCTCCTCTATGGGCTTAAAAATACTCCTCCAATATGTAAATTGGATAAAAAGAGTATTGATACTATGTATTATGGCCAAAAAATGGATAAAAATCCATTAAATAAGATTTCCCAAAGCTTTTACAAAGTCTCGGCCTCTTAAAATAAAAAACACAGTCCAAAACTTGTTTTTTTCAAGTAAAAATTAGTGCCTTTTATAACACTTCAAAACCTGTGGCTGAAGTGGTCAACGCCTATCCCTTTTAGGTGCTAGGTCTTGAGTTCAAAACCTCCTTTCTCCATTCTAGGTGCTCAAGCTCTCTTTTCTAGGTGCTTTGATTCCTTCTTGGGTGCCAAGTTTAAATATTTCCTTGGGTGGCGTGATAGACATGGCAAGGTGGCATGGCATGCTTGAAAATTTCAAATAACATGTGATAAATAACACCTAACCAAATTTTTTTCACCTAATTTTTTTGCCACATGTCAAATGGCTATTGGCCCACTTGGAATTTCAACAATGCCACGTGTCGACCTTCGATAGGTCCAAACGTCGAAACAACCTTGAAACATGTGCCACATGTCACAAGGGACATTTTTCGATCAATCTTCAAATGACCATATCTTGAGCATCTAAACTCCATTTTGTGAACTGTGAAAAGTGCCAAAAAGATCTTGATGATCTCTATAGTGTGCCATCACTAAAAATATAACTTGAAACCTTTTTTAGAACCCAATTTCTGATCACTTCCTCCTTGGCCATGCTCAAAAACTCTTTATTGGAAACCAACATCACTTTAGAACTTTTATCCACCTCATATCCTCTATCTTTCAATGGAATTAATGTGAATAGTTTACCATCCTTAATTATGATGTAGGTACTCTCTCTTTCGTCATGCACAATTATCCTATCAAACTACCATGGCCTTCCCAAAAACACATGACACACATCCATGAGAATAATATGACACAAGTCATCATCTTTATATGAACCAATTTTAAAACTCACCATACATTTATCATTCACCAAAACTTGATGACATTTAAACAATCATGAAACCTTGTGTGGTGTAGGAAGTACCAACCATTTCATCTCAATATTTTCTACTATCTATTGAGAAACCAAATTATTTGTGCTACCCCTATCAATTACAACTTTTCAACACTTACATCCAAATTTAAAAATAACTCAAAATAAAATATTTCTTTGCACCGGTTCATTCACCTCCTTAGTTGGTTTCAACAACACTATATTCATCGATATATCCCTTCCTTGTTTAGGATCTTTCATATGTATTGGATACCCATCACTCTCTTCATCCCCAAAGGAGATATGAATAGTCATTGTTTTGAGGGATCTTTAGACACTCATGGGCTTTATGTCCAACAAAATTATTGCATTCAAAACACTTACCTTGAAAGCCTCCACCTCTAATTCTTCCATAGGATCATCTCCCTCTAAAAGAGTAACTTCCTCTCATGTTTGAGTTATAATTTTGTGAGATGATTAATCTCCACCATGGTTTTTTTGTCCTCTTCCCCTATTGCTTTGTCCTCATCCTCTCAAAGACCTTCCTCTACCTCTAGATTTTTCTTGATATTTTATTAAAATATTCTCTTCTACCTTCAAGGCAAATTGATAGGCTTCTTCCATAGTTCTTAAGTTTAAAAAATTAATTTCATCTTATATGGGAAAATATATTGTATTTACATACCTTACTTTATTCTGATCATCCTCTATATGTTCAACTCTTACAATTACTCTATAAAACTCCTTTTTGAGACCTTATTTTGATATTACTTAATATTATATGTTTTGATACATCTTTTGTACTCTTTAGATATGTATTGGACTATATAGGAGGCATAAAGTTCTCACAATCTATATTTCATTTATCATTATGGACTTCGATCAACAAGTTTAGTGTATTTTATGTGTATGTATATTGTTACTTAGCATGTTATCTAAATAAAATATATTTTGTTATTTGGTTATTGATATCAAATGGCATGGTCACTTGTTTCATGTTTTTTATACTTAATGATATATGAGCTAGCCAAGATATGGGATTTAAATCTTGTGAGGTTTATTATGATGACATCATTACACACACACACACAAAGGGTGGGGAGATTTAAAGAGATTATTTAAAAATATATATATATATATATATATATATATATATATATATATATATATATATATATATATATATATAATGAGTATATGCACTAAAATAAATGGGCATGAATTTTTTTCTTTCCTCTTTGATTTATCTTCTCAAACCCTCCTTCAACCTGAAAAATGAAAGAAAAGAAATGAATGCCTAACTTGAAAGTTGACTTTAAATTATCCTTAAGTAAACTTAGGGAAACTTATAGAAAACCTAAATCCTAGGGAATAAAGGATTTTAATCTGATGGTGGATATTTGATCCATGACAATATGAGACATGTGAGATACCTTTTAACTTTTTTAAAAAAATTGCCATTGAATTAATTGAGTAATTTGGAAAATAAACTTGCTAGACACTTTTAAATAAATTATTTTCACCTAGACTTGTAAAAAGGTGTTATTTGATTAATCCTTGAGAATAAAATTTATATAATGTTTAATTATAGGCTTGAGTAATATTATTTATTATGTAAGATCAATCTAAATTAAATAATTGGCTCGTAATGAAACTTTAGTGGTGGGTCATGACCATTTATTTGTCTAACCATAATTTAACTTAAAAACATACATTTAACATTAGTAAAAAATATCTCATTTTTCAAGTTTCATTAGCATGTATGTTTTTGGGAATGACATCCTTGACATACTTTTTTTTGTTGATCTCTTTTTGTCTCAAAATTTTTAATTTTCTGAACAGGATAATTTGATAATTAGAAGGCAATAATTTGGCCTTCATCTTTGTCACCTTAATATCCCAAGTTTTAATGTTATTTTTACCTTTATTTTGTATCTCAACCTATACATGATCCCACCATAAATAAGCATGGATTTTCAACTTCATGCAAGAAAACTCTACCTTCTTGTGTTCCTCCATAGACTCATGGTAAAAATACTTCTCCATCTCTACTATCCAATCCACAAGCTCTTTGGGATTCAAACACCCATTGTAGCAAGGTGTCTCTAACTTTGATTTACTACCAAGCCTTAGCAAAAATATTATAAATATAAAATTGATTTCATTTTCCATGTCTTCCACTCCAAGCTATTGAGGTCCTTATTATTCATCCTCACTCTCATTCCCATCATGAGCTCCTCTTCTTTGTGTTGTTTCCATAGCATCTAACCTTTCTTGCATTCCTCTCATCATTTATTCTAAGTTTATAGCTTGAGGTCTACTTGGTCTTGCACCTATCCTAAAAATGTTACCTCTATGTGCCACCACTTATTACAATACACATTTCTCTTTCATAGCTTGTCAATTAACTCAACTAGAGTCTTCTCTCACACACACTCTCCTAATAAGGAAAAACCTTACTCTGATACCAATTGGTATAAACACAAAATAGGGAATATATTTAAGGATAACCTCTTATTTTGTGATGCTTAGTGAGCACTCACACACATATGGGGACCAGTTAAAAAATACATTTACAGTTTAAAAAACAAGAACACATTATATTTATTCATTAGAGAAATTATAATTCCCTGAACAATATAAATATTAAGTAAATAAAAAACATCACAACCCAGTAACAACTAGTATGACTACAAAATGTTGATTTCAAAATTGTAATATGACATTCAATCAACAACCCTTATAACAAATTTCATTTTATTATATAATGAGGGAATGTTTTAACCCTTCACATACCTAAGATATTATTGACATTCCATATCCCTAATGGACTTTGTTAGGTTTTTTTGGACTCTTTTAGGAACAAAATTTTGTTATATTTTTTTGCATAAACCTTGTTGGGATTTGTTGGCATTATAAACATTTTTAAAAAAATTTTAGAACCCATAATTTTTTCAAACATAGTAGACCCCATCAATATTTTAGACCTATTAGTATTCTAGACTTTGATTAGAACTTCTAGCACCATTAAACCATCCACTGACCCTATCAAGGAATTGGGATTGATGGGCTCTTCAAACCCCTGATGGAAATTTTATTGACCCTATTGGGATATCAAGATTGGTTAGAACTTTGAATATTGATGTAATTTTTATATTATTTGTTAGGTTATTAGGTATGATATAAACTTTAAACCTCGACGTGCTCTCCTCTAACCTTGTCAAGATTTTGGGATGAATGGGCATTGGAACACTCCAAAAAATATAATTTTGAAAAATCAAAACACATTTTCTACTATGTTTTTATAGTTAAAATTGATCTCAACAACTTGGTCTATCCATTAGCACAAAAATCAGAAAAAAGTTAAAAAATATAGCTCATAAAAAACTCACCAAAATGAAATAACAAACAAAAAATAAAACATGAATGACTTTATTTTTTTTGGGTGATGCAAGATAGCCTATCTACCATGGATGATCCTACATTAAATAATTAATCTATGTATTTATAAATTTTAAATATTAATGTCAATAAACTTCAAAAACTATAAAAATGATAAACTAACCATAGAAGGAGGAGGCAAGCCCAAAGAAGGTGAAGCATATAGGTTTTCATGCATTCATATTCTATCACACATTATGTTTTTAAAACTTACCAAACCATAAATTGTGTAAATAAAAATGTAATTGGAAAGTTAAATTATATTAATTCAAAGTTACTTCTATGCACTTATGCAGCTATAAAATCATCTCAATAATATTAGGGCCATGTTTTTGAAGGCAATTTAGAGGCCTAATAAAATGTGATTATATGGATTTTCTATGAAAATATTAGGGACATTATGTAAAATATAAATCCAAACAAAATTGTAAATAAAATATTTTATTGAAAAAAATTTCATAAAACATTCAATATTTAAAATATACAAAAAATAAATTTGAAAATGAAATTAAAATTCATACCAAGAAATTATAGACAAAGGCAATGACACTCAGTGTGGCCTCCTCAATCGCTCTCTATCATGATTTGATAGTGATTGGACTATGTTTTGTTTTTAAATAAATTCTAGAAATTAAAATGGTTTCAAAACCCAAATTTCATTTTACAAAATATATTGAATTAATATTTTTTTTAGTAAGTGAAGGAATTATGTTTCCCTTGCACCTACTAGAGCTCCTCTTGCCTCTACATGTCTACAAGGAACTAAAAATCCATCGATCCAAGATCATCTATGAGAGATTTATAATGAAAGAATATAGTATATCACGTGCTACACTTGTGAGGTATACAAATATGATGTTGTGATAACCTCAAGGAACCAACACCAAGAGGAGGAATTATTCACATTGTCTCCACATTTAAATACAATGGTTATTTGTTATCCATGCTCTATCAAACTCTATGTGAGAGGTATAATAGAAAGAATAAACTAATGTATGGCCTTTGATGTGATTGTAGGGTTTGGGATATGAGGAATAGGATCAACATTAAGTGGTGATAAAAATAAACATTGATCTATATTTTGGCATGCCTTTCCCAGCCTCTTGAAACTCACTCATATCAAAATAATTTACCTCTTTTTGTAACACAAACTCTGCGTGTGGTTTTCACATAAATAATGAGACATTGAATTTGTTATTGGGTGTTTTATCAAAAATCATCTACCATTGATTCTTAATTTTACAAAAATATCTTAATGTGTGCACCACTTAAAGGTAAAATTTATCTTCTTGGGGTCTATAGGATGTATTTCGAAGATGGATAAAATATCTCTCTAACATCTCTTTAATGATATTCAATTGTCTAACTTGGTTATAGATAAAAAGTTAGTAGTTTCTTTATTTTTTGCAACCTGTTATAACTCATGCACATTATTTTAGCTACCAAGTGTATCAAACATTTATGCAATTTTCTCTCAAGTTTTGGTTAGGGTCATCACATTAGGAGAAATGTGTTTTTCAACCCTAAACCATGTAATTATTTCATTGATTTTATGTAAATTTTTTTACAATTTCATCACAAATTGAAGGATAGTTTGGGCTTGAGATTGGGTTTAGGTTTACTTCTAAGTTTTTCTAACATTTAATTTAAAATTACAATAAATTATGAAATAAAAAATAAATTGTAAAAAAATACAAAATTTTAATTTAAAAAATGATAAAAATAGTTAAAATGACACTTAGAGAACTTAAAATGAAGATTGTGGTTAGTATGGGGTGTGGAAGGAAGCCATAGAGTATTTTAATGCATGAAACAAATATCAATTTAAAAAATTAAGACAAATAACAATTTGGATAATGTTTTATTGAATATTATATTTTGATATGTTTTAATTTTTTCATTTATAATAGTTGAAACAAACATTCATTTCAAAAGGATATTTGTTTAGGCTTGAATATTCAAACCTAATCCTAATTTTTAGATATCCTTCCCTTTTCTAGATAGATATTCATTCCATTTACCATGAAAATATGCCAAAACAATTATTTAAAGTTTCT
This sequence comes from Torreya grandis, assembly GCA_037957365.1. NCBI lineage: Eukaryota > Viridiplantae > Streptophyta > Pinopsida > Cupressales > Taxaceae > Torreya > Torreya grandis. The sequence continues at coordinate 5,309,546 of JARHVA010000142.1, read as the reverse complement.
ACTCTTTGACCCCTCAATTTATTGCACTCCCTTGATAGTTCATATGAGCAAGTCAAGGATTTTCATCTATAAAATATTATGGCAAGTTAACCTAGAAAAGTATGATACATACCACATAGGAGATGGATCATACATTCAAGTAACATACGAATGAACTTGATTTAGAGTTATTCAAGGTGTAACAACAATAAAATTCAAACCAAATAACATCCCAAAAAAAATTGAGATGATCTACTTCTCAAATTTGTTAGAGGAGGATTGACCACAAAGAAAAGTGGTTGAGTTACAAAAGGTAGGGATGGAGATATGAGAATAATATTGAGGAGCAATGTGATGTTATGTGTATGAAGATTATACTTTGTTTTTTAAATGTACAATTACCATATCAAAGTCACATTTGTCTATGACTCAATAATAATATTTAATAAACATTTCCTCTTGAAATATTAATTATACATTTTTTGAACTTTTATATCCTTATTATGCTATGTTGGATTGGCGTTGTTGATTCTAGTGATCTCCCATTAAACTTAAAATAATTTTAACAATGATATATAATATTATTATTTTTAATTGAAAGCATGTGATATATTCTATTAAATAAAATATAATACACATTTATTTAAAAAAGGTAGGTCATATGAAAGTATACCACGAATAAAAATTTCTCCCAAAATCAAAGGTTCAAGGCCAAACATGAATTAAGATTAAATAAATAATAAAACTTAATTTTTTTTGGAGGAATGTATAACTCACTTAGCCCAAATTTCCTCTTTTACTTTATTTTATTACTCCTTTAACATGTTGGTATCATTAGTTATGTGCATGACTATAAACCAAATATCTTAGATATTATTAAGAAGACACTTAATCTTAGATATTATTAACAAGGCACTTAATCTCAACAATATATTTTTCAAAACAAGGTCCAACAAAAGCAAGTAATGGTTTAAAAGAGAAATAAATAGAGACAAAATGTGCAGATATCAATTAGTAGATGATGTGATATTAAAAATCTATCTAATATTTATGAAATTAAATCCTTAATTCTTTAAATATTTGACCAAGTATTTCCAATTAATAATGGATTACTAAGTACTAACTTACCCATTCAATTAGTATAAAACTACATCGAATACCTTTGTTGCACTGTAATCATTTATTGATATAAATGTATATTGTACAATGACTTCTAAAGTTTCATACATGATATTATTCCAAAGCTTAGGCATGTACTTGAGGTAGAATTAATTTTACTTACAAGACATCTAACCCCTGTGATGAAATTTTCCATTGTCATTGAGTAATTGTTTCAAATAATTGCAATTCCATTTAAAAGTTTTTAAAATTAATTTTAAAATTATGTTTTTAAATGGGACCTATACCAAGTTAATTACATTTTATTTTCAACCATTTCATATTGTCAGTAGTTTTATGGCCATTTTCAAAGCTTATATGGTAGATGAGCGAGATGTTGTGGACTCAATAATTTACATGGCCTTAAGTATATCACACATTTATTCTCACTTTGAGTATCATAAGTACTTATATAGAGAAATAAGGTTCATATCACTACATATAACCCCCCTCTTTTTGATCTTATTTATGATATATTATTTATTGCACTATTGACTTCCTTTTACTTATTTTAGATTTAGCTTTCTCTTTTATATTCTTGTGGGTATGCTACTGCCTTCCCCCTATTTCATTTATTTTTTATTTTTTGAAAGATAATAAATAAATCTTGACCTTTGGGAGATATTAATATATAAATTAAATTAGCTACAAACTATCAATGTGAAAGAATTTTATTTTCCCATTCTTAAATTAAAATACCATTCATCTTAATATCTTATAATAATAAAATATCATGTAAAAAAATCCTTGAGATATCATTTGATAAACCATTTTTATTTTTTCAAAGAATTAAAACCCTATGCATTCCATGTCATAATTCTCATATTTGGATTGATGGAGTTGGACCTATCCAATCAATTCCTCACTTTCCTTGATCAAGATCCATACGTACTAGTTTTCTCTTCCTTTCCCTTCTTTTCCTTTCCTTCCCATCTTGGAGTCTTCTTATGTTGTTGAGAAATACTTTACATATAAAGGCTCATTTAATAAATGCTAAGTTTGAATGAGTTGTAAAACCATGTTAAGAATAATTTATATGCATATATAACACATAATTATGAGTCAAGGCAACCTTAAAATGAATAATATGTACCAAAATATTGTGTCAATTATGAAAGAAGTTAGAGAGTGAAAAGTTAAAAATTATGTATTTTTAATAATTATTTTTAATTTTCATGATGTTAACAAATTTTAAGATGTGCTCATGTATTTTATGGGTTCCCTTGTCTTATGATTATTCACTAATTTACATGAATTAAAAGGTACATAGAAAATACCTATGAAAGTGAATGGTTATTAAAAATGCTCCTACATAATAAAACATTTCACAAAAATAAAAAATATCTAAATAATATTATGGTATGAAAAAAAAATCCCACAAAATAAAATCATCTATATAATAGTACGATATAGAAAACAACTATAGTAAAATATCTAAATTATCATAATTTTTTTTATAGGAAACACCCTATTGGGTGCATGGATAATTCATCTCCTTCAATGTAGTTCCAAGGTGCCAAGGGTATCCATTATGCTAAATTCTCCCAAGACTCAAATCTAGCCTTATACCTTATCATGTTAGGCCTTTGAACTCAACAAGAAACAATCTTTAGTGGGATATTTGTGACTTGAGTAAATTTACCAGTGGACTTGTTGATCTACTTGATGATTACTCAACTATAATCATTTGAATTATGCACCTACAATCAAAGCATCATGTTTGGATACCTTAAGCATTTCAACTAAGACAACCATTGGGTTGGCATTGGATATACTATCCTAATTCTACTTAGTGATTTATTAGGAGGAAAATAAGGGGAAATAATAAACATAAATATAGTAAAAAAATAAAGGTGATGTGTTTATATAATCAAATCATTTACCCATCCATAAGATCAAAACATAATGGCTACTTAACCAAATTACTACTAGTCAGTTACATAAGTGTGTGTACAAGAGGTAAGAGATTCAATGATGATAATATCTCAAATTGTTCACACATAATTCTAGGTTAAGGTCATAAATGAAGCAATAAAATATCTATTAAATGATTCAATGCTACATGGTTTCCATAGACTCATAGACTATCTAACTTTAGTATGGAAAGAAAAAGTGTTAAGATCTAATTCATAAAGGAATTCTTTTCTAAGTTTTTAATTATAAAAATGAGAAATATCTCTAACTATAAATCCTAATGAAAGTATGTAAATTCTAAAAAAAGTGTTAAGATTTAATTCATAAAGGAACTCTTTTTTGAATTTTTAATTTAAAAATTTAGAAATATCCCTTACTATAAAGCTCAATGGGAGTATGTACATTCTAAAAATCATGATAGTTAGAAGAAAACTTGCCATTTATTAGACCATGTGACATATATCTCTTATATATCAAACCAAGTGTCAATATTTTACAAGAGATAATTTCTCATGTAAGATGATCATATCCTACTTCCTATCATCCCATTTATGCTTACATAAATTCCCTTCCTACCCCCTATTTCCCATGGTGAACTCTACAATGGAAAAATAGATGTCATTCCCAAAAGAAATGGATCCTTTGTTTGGATGACACATGTCATAAATGTAGGTTTCAATCAAATTTTTTCTCTCATACTAGTGCCACATTGATGGTGGACATTATTTTTTAGGGATGATCAAAAGATATAGGTACTAATGGGAGCCAACTTTCCTTTATCATCCTTTGAATTTTCTTAAGCATGCGAGTGAATTTCACACCTACTCTAATGGGGTTGGGCCCTAAATTATTCTCAAAGGACATATATACTATATAAAAATCTTTTATAACATACACCATATATATTGGATAGATCAATGGTGGAGGAACCCATAAGTCATCAAGTATGGAACCCATAAGTCATAAAGTATGTTAGCACTTCTTCATTTATGTGTTATTCATGTGGTTATGAAGGGTCCCACCACTATATTTTGTTAAGTAAATACTATGTGTTTTTACTTTTAACTCCATCAAGCTCATGGGTTGAGATATAAATGAATAAAAAATGTGGGAAACTCCTTGAAGGTTTTAGTTATAATAACCCTCCTAGGTTGCTTGAATCATTGATATGGATATTTGATAGAATCTTGACTCTCATCATCCTAGTGAAATACTTTACCACGAGTTTCAATCTAAGATGAGGAAGTTGCAAAATTTTATTTAGTAAAAGATATGAGGAAAACCTATAAAGATAAATTTAAACCCATTATAAGTATTTAATATTAAAAAGAGATGCCTTCAATATATAATAATTTTTCTTACAAATTTTGAAGGTTTGACATCAATTTTAAAGTCAAATTTGGGGGTTTTTTCCCCTTGTTTTTTCATGTTTGACCTATATATTTGGGTGATGCATTTTACATGAGCATTCTTGACGCTATATAATATTTTTTTCAAGAAGATAAAATGAATAAATTTTAATGGAAATGGGGTTCATAGAAACTAATGTGGATTTTATGTCATGAATTTCCTACATAAGTAAAGTTTACATCATAATTTGATTTTTTAAAAATGAGTAAATTTACAAAAAAAAAACAAATTGAGTGGGGTTATAATTAAATAATAAAGGTTTTAAATATTTTACAGGGGATTTTATCCTAAGAAGATAACGCTTCCATTATTTCACCACCTTATAATGACAACATTAGATCCATAGTTTTTTCTTTCGAAGGAGACAACCTAAAGCTCAGACAGTTTCCCCACTTTCTTCTTTCAGGTATTTTGGGACATCATTTAGAATGAAGTTTTCCTTACAGTCATTACATTTTTTAAATCTAAAATAATGCTTTGGGAATTTAACAATACTTTTCTAGTCTTAATACCTAATAAGTACAAAGTAAATACTGTACCAAAGTTACAGGGGAATATTTTGAGTATCATTGGATGTGCAATAAAGAATCTTCCTTCATCCTATCTGGGTATCCCTCTCTTTGAAGGAAATATGAAATCAAATTTTTGGAAACCTCTTATCGATAGGATTCATAGTAAATTGGATGGATGGAAAGGGAATCTACTCTCCCAAGCTAGAAAATTACAATTACTCAAGAGCTATTTGCAGAGCATTTTAATGTATTTTATGTCCTTATTTATTATCCTAGGCAAAGTAGTGGACCAACTAGAATAATTACAAAAAAAAAATTTCTAGAGGGGGATGAAAGACAAATTCAGATTTCCACTTATCTCATGGAATAAATCTTGTTTACCTTTAGGAAAGGGGGGTTTGGGTCTTAGGAGGGTGAATTATATGAATCAATATCTATTGTCTAAGCAAAGATGGAGGGTGATAAATGAAGATAACCAATGGATGAGGATTGTTAAAGCTAAGTATTTGAAATCTAGGGAGGGTTTGTACTTTCTTTTTGAAGAAGGTCCTATCAATGGTTTGGCCTTTTGGAAATCTTTGTGTAAAATAAAATGCATCCTTTTGAGAGGGATAAAATGGAAAATTGGCAGAGGCAACATAGTCAACTTTTGGGATGATCTATGGCTCAATAAATTCCCACTTGGATCCTCTCAAGATGAAGTAGGACCGAGGGAATTATTTAAAGAGGTTATAGGTTGCAAAGTGTGTGATTATTGGTAGGTAGTTGAAGGTAATAAAAGGTGGAATTTACTTCAAAAATTAGATTTAAACCAACAAGAAATTCTTTTCTTACAAGATTTAAATAACTAGCTTCAGAATACTCACATCAATATATTTTACAAAGATGATGATCTTATATGGAAGACTAATCCCAGCGATCTATTTTCTATTAAATCTGGTTATCTATCTTTATGAGATCAAGAATATTTGGAATAAAACTAGAATCTATTGTGGATAAAGAATTTGATTCCCAAAATTAATGTTTTTTATTCACTGGTTTCCCAAAATAAAATCTCAACGATCGAAAATATTATGAAAAGGGGACTTTTAATTCCTAACAAGTGTGTCCTTTGTAAAAAGGAGGCTGCATCTACTGAATATATCTTCCTTTCCTATCCTTTTATCACTTCCATTTTTCATTCTTTTTTTAGTTTAGCTAACTGCTCTCAGGGCTTTTTTGGATCCATAAAAGATTTGATCTACCAATGGGAGGCACCTTGGGACTATCCCCCTCTAAAATTTTGGTGGAATTTAGCTCTCCCTCATATTTGTTGGGGAATCTAGATCTATATAAATTTGGCCATCTTTGACAACCTGAATCCCAACCCCATCACCACTTTCAAGAAGATTATGGCTTTTATCAAGGATAATTGGTTAACTTATGCTTATTATTTTGGTGAATCCCCTTCCCCTTATTTTTCTTAGATCTTACTTTCACTAAATCTTATGATTCCTGGCCAATCCCAAAATTAGAGTGTTGACATAATGAAGATAAAGTATATTCACCCTCTGGTAATATTGTACAAGATAAATTTTGATGGAGTGGTAAAAGGAAATCCTAGACCAGCAGTAGGTGGAGGAGTCATTTGTGATTCTAATGGTAATCTCTTGGCAACATATGTAGGACCCTTAGGGATCTAAACTAATTATTTGGTAGAAGCCATAATAATTTGATGGGGGATTGAGCTTGTAGCCAAGATGGGGTTATAAAATATACAGGTGGAAGGAGATTCATTGAAAATTATTAAATATTTGAAAGGATCCTCCCAATCTTCCTATAATATTACTAGCATAATGGAGGATGCTAAAACTTTGATAACTTTGTTGAAGGATATGTCTATAGGCCATGTCTATAAGGAAGGAAATAAAAGTGCTAACAAGATGGTAAACTTAGGGGTCACACGTGGCACTCTCAGCTATCAACAAGGTGACATGGATTTTCCCAATTATATCATGCCTATTATTCATTTTGATAAAGCCCTTTCCAATGCATGATTTTATGATCATTATCATTGATAAATCTAATCATCATGGGTATAGTAGCTTTTGCATGTGTATTGAAATCATGATACACTCACATCTCAAGGCCTTACATGAGTGGAGATACATAATTTTAAATGCTATTATTATTAAGGGAAAGCCAATTAAGGCCTTTTTAGATTTGATATCCAATTATCCCACTCACAAAAATTGCAAAAAAGACAAAAAGATCAATATGGGAGGTGATCATGATCGGGTCGAGCCCATTTCTTATGCTGAGGTTAAAGAAGATCCTTATGTATGGAGAAAAATTATGAAAGGGAGACTTGTGAGCTTCATAGAAAGATTAGTTGGCCATGATCTGGTGATTTCTCATGACTTTGCAAGAGGTTGGAAAGAGAGGGAGGTATGTATGTGTGACTTAAAAATCATAGTAACTGAAGAAATAATTGATAAAATTATAGGTATGGACTACAATGATTTTAAATCTTTTAAATACAAGAAAAGGAAAGATGAATTATTCATTATTTTTTATAGCTCAAAAAATAAATAACCCAAGTTATCAAATCAGAAAAGGTTTTTGAGGGTTGATCTACCAAAGAAATGGCTAGATGTCTATCTTCAAGTCATGAAATATATTACTCTTGAGGGAAAGCATGTTTTAATTTTTTCTCACCATTTCCTCCTCAATAATTTTAGAGGCCATCCCATAAGTATTCCCTTCTTCTTGTTAAAATTCCTTGAAGTATTTATCACTAATTTCAAGAACAACCCTTTGACAAACCTAATACATCAGGGGCTCATGTATTTAATGGTAAAAAGGGGGGAAATCTATGGAGAAATGAAATTTTAGAGGCCATACACATACAAGTTGAACATGAGGAGTCTGACATGCCAGTGAGGGTTTTTTGGAACCTGCAGAGGAACACAAAGAGGGAAAAAATGAAGGGTTTGGTGATGAAAATGCTTTAGGGGACTTTTAGCCTAGAGGTAGTTATAAGGGTATTTTGGTTTATGTTAAGCCTATTTTCATCATAAGTCACTTTTTCTTTAACCTTAATCTAAGTAAATAAAATACTCTATGCAAAATTTAGAGATGAAGGTGGCTATCTAGAGGCTTTTGAGCTCAAAAATTTCTAATGAGTTTGACAAGTTAAAGGGTTTGTTGACACCTGGTGTTTTTTCAATAGGGAAGGATGACAACTAGAAGGTGGAAGAATATAATGTGGGTATATCCATGCATGGTAAAAATAATAGTCAGAGCGGTGTTGGCAAAGAAGAGAGGAGGGATTCTAACTAGGGAAAGGCAAAAACTAGATTCATGGGGCTTAACAAGAAGAGGGAAGTTACTGAACCCATATAGGGTATCAAGAATTTCACTAGAGGAAGGAAAAATAAAAATGATAATATTGGGACCAAAAAATTTGCACTCTACTCGAAGTCTGAAGATTCAGATCAATTATTTCTCACTCTCATGTTGTTACTATTTTTGGTAGGTTTTTTAGGATCGATTTATTGGTAGATCACGATAGTGGTTAACCTTTGATTCTTTGTACTCTATTGGTTGTTTGTTTTGTTGTTCTTTCAAGCCTATATTTTGGTCTCTTTTGTACTTAGCATGAGACCCTTAACCCATTTATTAATCTTATCTAATAAAATAATAATAATAAAGGTGATTGTTACTTATATTATAATTTTTAGACAAATATGATGGTAGTGATGATGATTATTTCAATAACTCACCTATTATTTTTCATTAATATAATATTTGTAAAATTATAGATGCCTACTTTTGGTACATTCTTTGTAATTTTAATACAATTATCTCATTTTTATAAATATGGATAATTGGTTCAAATTAGGTTCTTATTGACACATTTTCCTTTATGTTAAGAACAACAGCTTTCCCTTATCACTATTCATTCCTGAACACCTTCAAATATGTCATTTTTTTACCTCAAGATACTTCCTAATACTCATGTAAACCTATAGATATTTTTTTCTAAGGTTTTGGTCATCCTAACTGGTATCATAATCATCTAAGACTATTTTGAACACTATCAAACTGTTTTGATAGTGTTCATGTTAGTCATGGGTCCCTTTTCCCTTCTCCCATGTTCATAATGTTTTTGTGCCCTAATTTATAACTTTCTCACTTCCACAAGGTAGTATTGCATGCTAATAAGGTATTAATTTGAAATTGAGAAGTGTATATATATATATATATACCCATGTGCACTAATGCATTTGAGGACCAAAGGATCACATTATATGCTCACATAATAATAAGGACCACACCTAAGAATTTATTACCCTCTATTTTTTATTTTATTTTTATCCATTGAACAATTATTGTTGTATACTTATACCAAAAGAAATATTGACAAAATATAATATAAAAATGATTATTTTATTATATCTCAAACATAAGGATAAAGATCTTGATATTCATATAAACATATATGCTTGCTGAATTTTATGAGTGTTGATTTCCAACTTGTCATTGAATAGGGGATTGAATGAGGTAATTCCCTCAAAATGACATATTTTTTATGTCTTTATAAGGTCTGTAAGAACTTATTAGAGATTGAAAAAAAGAGAAGAAATTCTATAAGATTCATATAAAATCACTAATTTGGGAGAGATTTCTATCAATAAACCACAAATAGAGTGATTTTAAGAGTTTTAGGCCAATTTGACTCACACAACCATTATCAAGATCAAATTCCCATTATCAAGATAAATTGTCACTATTAGATAGGTTTGACATTGGTCTACCTCTATCAGACCAGTTTCATACTTGTTACTTCAACAAATCAAAAAAATATTTATGGATTATCTTGTGTATTGTTTATGGACATTTTTATCAATACTTTTAGCCTTTGTTAAGATACATGTGAATCAAAAATCATGTATTTATAAACCCTTTTTGGAAATTTTCTACATCTCAAGGTGATTTCATTTACTTTCATTTATACACAATGGAGGTCTTTATTTATTGTATTTATTATACTTATATTAGGTATTCATGTGTGATTTATTTTAATGGTTTAGTGTAGTGTTATTTAACCCATATACACTTCACTGATAAAATATTTTGATGAAACCATATTATATAGAAGACCTAACCTTAGAGTTTCATTTTCTTCAATCCAAAGTTTAATATTGACGTGATTAGTTCAATTTTGACTTGTCTAGGATTTTTCTCTCTCATTGGTGTTATCATTAGCCCTAGTTTCTTACATGTTATATATGGTTTTATCTTATGCCAATTAATAATTTTATATCTAATACATCTTAGTTGAAGTGATAGATTGACTGGTACACCTATTGAATTTATTCAAATTTCTTTGTTTGGTACTTGTGTTAATTTTTAAAATAAAATGAAAATTGTTCATGAGGTTAATGGTTCTTATGTTGATAACATGTATATGATAATACAAATGATGAAAATGGAGATTATTTAAATGAAAATGATTTTGATGACAATGATATACATTATAATGCTTTTAATGATCATAATGATGATGTGAATAAAGAAAGGGTAGATAAAATTTATACATTTAGATTATATGATAGACAAAATCTTGATGAAATGAATGCAATATTAATTGTTTTAAGGGATGTGCAAAATAAAAATATAGCTAAGGAATATATGTCTAAGGAAATACTTGGTACAATGAATCTTGAATCTTTGAATGCTTTTATTTCACTTTTTAGAGGTTGCCCTTGTACGCTAGGAAATGAGGCTATTAGGTATATTAATTTTAATATTACTCCTCTACCTATTTTGAAAATGTATTTTACCATGCCTATCCCATCCCAAGTTGGTATTAGTGTTTCTTTAGTACCTCATCAAGCTACTCAATATTATATAATGGTTCATCAAAACACACTTATTTATCTAATATTACTCAAAAAAAATATAGTGTCCATTCCCACACATGATATTTATACTTTGATTCAAACTCCTCAAGATATTATCCTTTAAAAAACTATGAAAATTATGTAAGTGATACACCAAAAAAATTATATACTTTCCCAAGGATCTCAAAACTAAAGTCATATGGTTACTTTGCATAATATATTACTAGATTATTTACCTTAGGAATTCATTGTATATCCCTTGCCTATTAGTTTTATAGCTCCTAAGTTTGATTTATTCCATGAAAAGGGTGATCTTTCTCATCATATAAAACTTTATATGCTTCATGTCCTGGTTTTTTATAAAATGATGTATTATTGACTAAGTTATTTCTTTAAGTCTTAAGGACTATGCCTTGGGTTGTTTTTACACACTACCATTGGGATTTGTACACTATTTCAAATCTTTGGTCGATAGTTTTCTTAGCACAATTTTCAATCAATATTACCAAAAAAATCATGTTTTATCAATCACTTAGCTTAAAAAATGACATAATGAGAATGTTAGTGAGTATGTACTTAGATTCAAAGCAATGCCTTAGAAGATGGCTCACCAATTAATTGATATGAAATTAAAAAGGATATTCTTTCAAACTTTTGTTCAACCTATTAAATACAAAGTGATGTTCAACTTTTATAAATATTTTGATGAACTTTGTCATAAAGTTAGGAACTATGAAATCAATCTGATAGAGGTCAACATGTTGAAATATGATACTAGTGACCCTACCTCTATTAGAGATAATTATCAAGGTAAAATTACAATAAAATCTAGGGCTAATGATTCTAATTTCAAACCTAATAATGATACCAATGACACAAATATTGTATTCAATTGGACAACTTAGAAACCTAACATGTTTGTCCTTCCACCATAAGAGTAAAGATAATTCACAAGGTTAGCTGAGATTCCTCACCAAATGCTTAAATGATTGCATGAAGGAAATATTATATATTTACCTCCACTATGGGTGTTTGACTCATATCCTCATTTTTTTGAGAATTATTATACTAATTATCATGATTATCAAATATATTTTGGACATAAAACCAATATATTTTTTTATAATGCATAAGATTAAAGACTTGACTATTAACAACTAAATATAAGTGGAAGGACACAATAATATTTCGAATGAATCAGTATCTTGACCAAATAAACATTTGAAAGTATTTACCAACCCTTTTTCCAAATCATGCCACTCAAAATAATAAAAACTAAAATAATGTTCATATGATAACTTAGAAATAGTTTATATGTGTGGTCACATAATAATGTAAGGAGTTTAAACTGATTACATTCTATGACCATTAGATCTCATAAGATAATTATAATAGTGGAATATGTTTTATATGAGATTTCATAGATACACATTCAAGGTTAATAAAAATAATCATGGTTGATAATGGTTCATGTTTAAACATATGCACAATGTAATTTATTACTAGTCATAAATACACTAAAAAGGATTAGATGGTACATCATTGTTATTAAAAGATATGGTGATCTTAAGAAAACACCACTCAGGGGTATCCCATTACCTATCACCATAAGTCCTAAAAATAATTTAATATGGTTTCATGTATTTATAGATAATGGGTCATATGACATATTACTTGGATAGCTATGGGTAAGTAAATTGAGAGCAATCCCATCCACATTACATCAATTCTTAATGTGCATGATAAAAAAACTGATTACTATTCATGGCACTCCTTATAAGTCTTTATGCATGTTTCATCTGATGTATTACCTAAATTACTACACCTAGAGTCTAATTACCTAGTCATCCACACACTAAGCTATTATTATTATCATAATATAGTTTGTTTATTCAATATAAAGCACTTATTGAGGGTCCAACCATATGATAAAATTGATCATTTACAAGAGGATAATAAAAATAATGTAACTATTTATAATGATAATTACTACAATAGAAATGACATTTACCATATTGCTTATCATTATATTAATGAGGATACATAGGCATTCTTAGATTCATGGTACCTTAGAGATCAAAATATTGACTATGAAGATAATATGTCATATATGTATCTGAAGTATGGTCACATAAATGATTAAATATATGTTTTTTTTTAATCTTCTCTTGTTAAACCTATGTGATTTAATTAAATAATTTATCGTACATAGATTATTTATTTTTATTTCCTCTATTTGTTGTGTATTTGTGTTTTCTCTTTTTTGTTTTCATGTATAGATTTTGGGTTCATCGTGTTTTATTCTAGCCTTCTTCCATATTGTAGTTATCATTTGAGATTTTCATTACTTCTAGTTTCTTCTTCTTTTGACATGTATCTTATTTTAATTATGAAGTTATCATATTATTTTATATCTTCATGAGTTTGTTTCATTTATTTTTTGGTTTGTTATGTCATGTTTATAGCCTCTTAGTTTATATTGATTGCATTATTGATTTGACCCTTGCATTTGATTTTAATTTCCCATCCAAATATCTTGCATGAACTTACCAATGATTAAAACACATAAATAACGAGGCCTTCCACCCTAATATGCACATAATTCTAAGGGAAGTTGTAGGTTAGTGGGGATAATTATCTTCTTGCTTCTTCTTGATTCCATAACTTAGGATTTTTTCTTATTTTATTGAGTTCTTATTATTTTCTTTGGGTCTTCTAAATATTGATAAAAATAAATAAATAATTATTTACCTTTATTTTTTTTTATTACATTACAATGTAGTTTAGCATATCATGATTATATGTCTATTACTAGAGGTTTTACAAATACATTATTTATGCATGTGTTGTTGATGGTATCATGGAGTTAGATTTAGGATACACATGTTAAATATGATTATTTATTATCAAATTCATCGTTCCTACATTAGTGAACATCCTTACATTGGGGGCATACGTACACTTGAGGCATTTTTTAGTATGATTTAGGTTCTAACTTTCTTATTTTCATATTATCATATCTAGATTTATAATTTTTTATACATAACTTGATCTATCACATATTTTTTGTGCTTCTCTTATTTTCTCTATGATTGTTTTAACTACTTGAGCTTGTGCATGCATGTGTGTGTTACTTAGCATTTCTTTCTAGGTGGATCTTTAAAAGATCGTCTATTTTTATATTTTATGTCACTTAAGTATATGTAGACACCTAAATTTTGTACAAGTTATGTAGTTGTAATCGTCACATCCCCATTCTTCAGCTGAATGAATTAATTATTTTAGCATGTTTTTACACATTAAATGCAAGGTTTTATGTGAGCGGGGGAATTTTCAAAATAATAAGGTAAATGTTTTGTTTGTATTATTTAAGCTATTGTATGGGTGGATGATGATGATGATGATGATGATGATGTGTGTGTGTGTGTGTGTGTGTGTGTGTGTGTGTGTACACACACACACACACACACACACACACACACACACACACACACACACACACACACACACACACACACACACACACACACACATCATCATCATCATCATCATCCACCCATACAATAGCTTAAATAATACAAACAAAACATTTACCTTATTATTTTGAAAATTCCCCCACTCACATAAAACCTTGCATTGTGTGTGTGTGTGTGTGTGTGTGTGTGTGTGTGTGTGTGTGTGTGTGTGTGTGTGTGTGTGTGTGTGTGTGTGTGTGTGTGTGTGTGTGTGTGTGTGTGTGTGTGTGTGTGTGTGTATACCTAAGTTGGGATATCATATACATTTGACACACTATCAAATTATATCATATTTAATTTAAGAAAGCTTTTTCGTTTAGCACTAGATATGCCTCTTGAAAAAAATATGGCTTCATGATATTATAAATTTCCATAGTTGAGGATGAGTGTTTTTGGAAAGGTTCTATTCTTAGGTAGGATATATGCTTCTATGCCAATCTTGAGTGAGATAAGATACAACTACACCATGTTGTGTTTTCATCTTCCTCTCTTCTTTGGGTATATCCTTTTTTGAGGCTATTGGCTTGCAATGAGATGGGTTGAAGGAATAGGAAGCCATACCTAGGAATTATGACATTACATGATGCCAAGGAAATATACCCCAAGAAAATATATAGTACAAACATATTTTATGCCTGCATAAACATTCTTACCCACACTTTAAATAGTAGATATTTGCTTGAAATTTATGCCACTTCAATTTCATGATACCTATATTGGGTTAAGCTATAGGATGATGTGCATATTCTATTGGGAAATAATCATATCTCATACTGAGAGTTGATCCAACCGCCTATTAAAATTCACTTGGTAGTTGGGGCATTTTAGGATGAATTTGAGTTCCAAAGGTTAAGAAAGTAGCCATATAATGAATTTTTATTTTTCATGCAATGTACTAATTGTTTTCAATTAGTTGCCATTCTTTTATTTGTTGATAATTTGTCTAGGACATTGTGATAGGTGAGTACTTAAAGAAGCTATGTATCTAATGAGGATGAATAATATTGATAATTATTTTTCTTCAATAAATTAACTTAAGGGAAGGATTTAAATGCATTTGATTAATAATATATATTTAAATCCACCATAAATGGATTTAGATCTGTTATTCCATTTAAATTGATAATAAATAGTTAAATCTATTTGAAATCAATTAGATTGTTATTGCATTTACGTTGATAATAGATAATTAAATCTATCTAAAACTTAATGAATTTGTTATTACATATAACTTGATAACACATAGTTAACTATATTTAAAATACAATTCAATATATTATTGCATTTACATTGATAATAAATAATTAAATCTATCTAAAATGTAATTATATTAGTTATTGCATTTAAATTGATAATAAATAGTTTAATCTATTTGAAATACAATTAAATGTGTCATTGGATGTAAATTTAATAGATAGTTAATTTAAAATAAGATTAGATGTGTTATTAATTTTACATTACAATAGATAGTTAAATATATTGAAAATACAATGAGGTGTTATTGCAATTAAATTACAATAGATAGTCTAATCTATTTAAAATGTAAATAGATGTTTAATTGTATTTAAATTATAAGAGATAATTAAATTTAGTAGAAGTGAAATTAGTTGTGTTATTAAATTAAATGTTTAATAAATAGTTGAATCTATATGAAATGAAAGTAGATATGTTATCTCATTAAAACTAAAATAGATAGCTAAATCTATTTTAAAATCAAGTAATTGTGTCATTATATTTAATTGATAATAGATAGTAGAATCTATTTAGAATGCAAGTAAATGTGTTATTGTATTGAGTTCTTTAGATAATAATCTATGTTGAAATATAATTGGAAATAACTTAAGTCCTAGAGATGGTAATCCATATTGAGATGTGAAATGAATAGTGAAGGTGTTCTCACACATTGCTTGTATAATAAGGAAGCTCTCATTTATTTTAGCATAGCAAAATTTATTTAATTTGGATAAGCATAACATAGTTATATTTGCATTCACAAGTGTGATTTCTAGTAGTTAATTATTTTTAAAATTTTCCTTATATTAATAAGTGTATTTTTAATTAGATTTGTGTTACTAAACATGTTTCAATTAGCTAAATATAACTAAATGTGCTTCTATTTACTAGTATAATGGAAAGGTGTTTTCCTTAACTAGTTTACATAAGGATGTTTTCATTGAATTAAATATAAACATGAGATTCCTAAGACACTTACAACTGGAAAGTGGAGTAAATTATTTCTTATAAAATTTCTAATCTATAAGTGAGCCAAATGGTGTTATAGCATTGATTTTTTATAAAATAGTAATCTTTGCTTCCTTGTGATTAGGATAGTGATAAGGTGTTTTCTTTTTGTTAGTATATTGAATGATATGTTCACCAGATTAAAATAATTATTTTATACCCATATGTTTTTTTAAAGAGTATAGCAAGGAATTTCTTATAAACCTCAAATCGATAAATGAGGTAAAATGTGTCATAATGTATGTTTGAATCAAATCTTTAGGGTGTGCTTCCATTTGATCAAATAGAAATAATATGGTGCTTTTATTTTATATAGTAGTGTAATAATGCTTTCATTAGAATGAGTATAACTAGGTTATGCTTATATAGTAGTGTAGCAATTGGTGCTTATAATGCCTCCAGTCAACAAGTGTGGTGTGGTGTGTCTATAAAATATAATGATCCAATTGTATATCATATTGCATAGTGTTTCCTTTTGTCTTAATGTATACTAGTATATTTTACAACACTTTCTATTTGCTAAGTATAACTAAGTTGTGCTTATAATACTCCCAATTGATAAGTGTGACTAAGTGTGTTTACCCTGGTTACATTTAGGCAAGTATATAAACTTTTATTTTGTTGGAAGAGTATGAAAAGATTGCTCTAGCTAAATAAGTATAATGAAGCATACTCCCTTTAAAAATAGTATCACATTGTGCTTGTGAGACTCTGAATGGGATAAGTATAATGGCTAAAATGCAATGTTTTTTTTTCTCTATGAGTGGGGAAAACTCCAAATAAAATGTTTCAATGGATAAGCTAATCACTAGTCTTAATATTTTTAGTGTTTCATTTTGGTAAAGGTCCAAATAAATTCTAATATAGAGTCATTTAATAGTTAGTTTAATTGTGTAGAGAATATGTTTGATAAAGTTTAAATGCAAATTTGTATAGATTTGACAGATAGTGAAAATGTTAAAATAAAACCATTTGCTAATTGATTTAAACTTTTAATTTAAAATGAAAATTTTTATGCATTTAATATAATTTTTAATTGTTAAAATATAGTAATTTGATACTTGGTTCAAATTCTTAAACAATGTAACTGATAGAGATTTTAATTGTTGATTTATAATAATTTGATAAATAGTATAAATGCTTGGAGGTTTCATGTGAAAAAATATCAAAGTTTATTATTATCATTTGATAAGTGGATCAAATTATCAAATGATTTCAACAAAAATTAGATTAATATTGAGTATCAAGTGAATAGAAAACAAGACCACTAAGGGTGCTCAGCTAGTTTGTGTGTTGTATTACTATTTGTTAGGTAGGGTAACTAGTCTTAGTCATTAATTTGATAATATCACATGAGGATTTACGTGTGTATAGGTTTTCATGCATGTATGGGAATGTTTTTTTCCCTACTATATTATTAAACTTTTTATTAATCTAAATAACTAGCAATGGGGATTTTGATTGGTTAAATTATGGTGGGCTTGTGTTCTCCACACTAGTATAGGTTACTAAAACATGGAAAAATTTTGTGGAAAATATTCATAATTTTGATATATAATGATTTTTCAAACTGAAAATTGGCTATTTTTCTAATGTTGACCTTTATAACATTTCATTAAAAATAATTATGCACGTTACCATTGCTTGTGTGAATAGACAAATGATTTATGTACTTAATAGGTATTCTTTTTTGGATTTCCAAAAAAAATTATGGACTAAGATTTTAAAATATGTTTATATCAGCAAATTTTTTATGAGCCATTGTATTACATTTGTCAAAATTTTAGAGTAAAAAATGATTTTCAATTAGATTCACATATATATATATATATATATATATATATATATATATATATATATATATATATATATATATATAATGTTGAAGTCATTATATTATTCAAATTATATATATATATATATATATATATATATATATATATATATATATATATATATATATATATATATATATACAATTAAGCACTATTACACACATACATAAAAAAAAATGGATGGAAGAATATTGCTTAATTATATTTATTTACACACAATTAAGTACTATTTTTTCATCCACATGACTTCAACATTATTCAGAAAGTATAAGTCAATCCAATAAATCAATGATTCAACATATAAATAAATAAATTATTTGTTGATTTGAATTAGGAAATCTATTAGTATATTTCAAAACACTTCTAACATTGTAGTTTACAACCTATACATAAATCTATTAATCTAATTCAAAATGCTTACAATGTTTTAACATACAAGTTATTTTTTTCAATACTTAATTGTATAACTAAGATTCATGAATTCACCCCAAGTAACATGTTAATAATTATTTTCATACTTTATAAAATTATTAAAATGTAGTCGATTGTGATGATTTTATAGGCCTAGATTTTTTTTCAATAATTTGATGTGTTTCTAGGCATACGATGATTATTCACGCCTACAATGATTTTCCATGCATGTGATGCTTTTATAAGGCCATTATGTTTTTCTAGGTCAATGATGTTTTTCTAGGTTTGTGATGCTTTTATTGGACTATAAATCTTCTCCAAGCCTTGATGCTTTCTAGTCTTGTAATTATTTTATAGTCACATGATGATTTTCTAGGCTTGGGATGGTTTTCTAGGCCTACAATGATTTTCTAGCTCCTTGATAATTTTTTAGTCTTATGATTTTTTAAATATTTTGATTATTTTTTAGTCTTGAGATGTTTTTCTAGACCTATGATGCATTTCTAGGCTTGTGTTATTTTCCAGGCTCGTGATATTTTTAAAACCTTATAAATCGATTCATAGCCTATGATTATTTTCTAGGCCTATGATGCTTTTCTAAGATTGAAATGTTTTCCAAGCTTGTAATGTTTTTATAAAGTTACAATTTTCTAAGGGTTTTAATTCCTTGCATAGATTTTTTATTTCTTTCACATATCTTGGTACAAAATTATACAAAATGTTTCAATAAATTATACATATGTATCAAGATTTTCCTTTTTATTTAAAAAAAATATAAATTGTTATTTTTTGCCATGACCAAAATTTTCATTTTCATAGGATTCTCCGCCAGTGGGAATAACACTCCAACAAGATTCACTATCCATTTTATAATTTTTTTTCAGATGGGTTCCTTAAAAAAAATCTTGATAAATAAATTTAGTATGGGTAATTAATTAATTGATAGGAAACATTGAGTGCTAGAGTAAGAATCACCTTGTTAGGATGGGTCAATTAGGTGAACTACAAGGCCATAACAAGTTATCAAGAAATATGGAAGAAAGCAAATAAATGAAAATAATTATGTTGAATCTTGAACAAAATGTATTATAACTACTTTGACAAAGGTAATAAAAATATTTTTCAATCCTTATGAGAGGTGTGGGTTTTCCACTAGTTTGGAGGGCCTCCCTTCCTTAATCCAAATCATGTTGTCTTGTGTATTATTATCTTTTCCTACTCATGTATTACATATTAAATTAGGTCTTGATTTCCTTTTAAGTTTGAATTAAAAATTTAGATAAATGCCTATGTAAGTGGTACATTTTTGTGGGTGTTGTGTTCACTTCTACACTCTCTTCTTCATTGCAATTGTGGTAATGTCATGGGGTAAGTTCATGGAATTAGGGAGCCAAAAAGAGGTAGTGGATTGTTTTCCTAAAAACTAAGAAACCTCAATCTATATAGATTATTTGAGATGGCTACGCTCAAAATTTGAAGATGAAATAAGAAAATAAACTGTAGAATTTCAATTCTAGTTTAAAAACTACTATTTTTCTCTAAAAATGGTCAAGTATAAGTAGGTAAAAAAATTTAAATTCAAAGAATAACTCATTTTTTATAGAAAAAGATATTAGATATCCAGTTGTATGCTCCCTCATCTTTTTAGTGTTATTTTTTTTTGAAACCATTTAGTGAAAATTTAGATAAGATCATATAATTTGAAACTTATAATTTTTTAAAATTTTAAATAATTTTAGAAGTATATAGACCTTGAAAATGATAAAAATTTGGATAGTCGATCGTGCACCCCCTATCTACCTAAAACAATTTTTTTTTTTTTTTTAATGTGTATAAAATTAGGCTTAGTTTGTAACTATATTTTGTTTACATTTGGATGAATGAAAAAAAATATAGATAAACCAATGTTGACATGTATAATAGTGTAATAAAAAGACAAACTTTTAAATCAATATAGATGGAAGCCTCTGTGTGTGTGTGTGTGTGTGTGTGTGTGTGTGTGTGTGTGTATGGAAAGAGGAAAGTGTAGTAGACATATTTGTAATATTTTTAGGAAATGAATCAATGAAATTTATGGTGTTTATCATGATATAATTTGGATTTCATTATTTTATTCAAAAACATGGATTCAACTATGTGTGTATAGTTCTAGGCCTTAGGCTTAGGAATCTAAGCCATTTTTGAGCATATAGGCATGTGTTTAAAATTTTATACAAAAAAAATGTGTACGCTCAAAAAAATTATGTACGATTATTCATAATGAATTCATGGGATTTTTAGTCACTAAGCACTGAAAACATTTATACATAAAGATAAAATGTTATCATAGTCCATATAGGAAATATGTTATTGTCCCTAAAGTTGAATTGTATGTCATAAGGGATGTAAACATAAAGTAAGTGCCATTTTTTATTATTATTTATTTTTGGCTATAAAAGTGGTGTGCGTTACTATATAAATTTCCATACATAGGGTATAGTTGAGAGGGTCTTTCTTCATTATAGAAATGCTTTCACCTTAAGGAACAACGTCTAGTAAGAATTGTGTAAGAATTTGTTTATGAACTTCTCATGTCACATTTTAGTGATCCATCCTAGATGAGAAGAAGGAGAATGGATTTTAGACTTAATTTATTTGAAAGGATGATAGCATTGAAAAGCCAAGATTCCAAATTGATTGATTATAGGAAAAAATAACATAAGTAGTTAATTGTTGTAACCCTAAAAGGATACACTACATAGAAAATTGTATAATTAAATCAAGTTCAAATGATAACCATTATGTTTATTTGTTTTTTATTGTTAATTGTTATAAAATATTCATTTATTTTCTAATATATCCTTTTGGAGGAAGGTATACAATGACTTAGACCCTTAAAATATATATCTAGCTCCTAGGTCGCTATAGGTTGATCAATTTAAGGCATAAATAACACTCTCTTATAACTGTAGGATGTGATTCAGGGATAAATTAGTTCCAATTTCATCATAAATTTATCAAATTAGTACAAATAGTGATGTGATTTGGGCCAAATTGAGTCTTTTAAACCTAATTTTGAATATATAGGATATGATTTGGGGCTTAATCGGTCCCAATTTCATCACATGACGAACTAAAGAGTCAATTTTTTCAATTATGGAGGCAATTAGGGCCAAATTGAGGCCCTTGAAGCTAATTACAATGATAAGATGTGATTTGAGGCTAAAATAGCTTTGATTTCATCAAGGATTGAGATAATTAGTTAATTGGTGCAATCATTGATGTAATTTTGGCCAAATTGAGCCCCACAAACCTAATTTTGACTATGTAAGATGTGATTTTGGGATTAATTGACCCTAATATTATCATATAATGAATCAAATATTCTATTAGTTCAATCACATAAGATAATTGGGGCCAATTTGAGACCCTTTCAAATCTAATTTTGATTATATAAGATATGATTTAGGGCTCAATTAGTCCCGATTTCACCACATAATGAACCAAATAATCAATTGGTTCAATCATGGATGTAATTGGGGCCATTTTGATCCAAACCTAAATGAGACAATAAGATTTTATTTAGGTTAAATTAGATTTGTTTTCATCATGGATTAAATTGATTAGTCCATTGGTGAAATCAATGATGTAATTTGAGCCAAATTGAGCCTTTTGAATCTAAGTTTGACATATAAGATGTGATTTGGGGTTCAATCGACCCAAATGTCATGAAAAACTGATCCAAATAGTCAATTATTTTAATCATGGAGGCAATTAGGGCCAACTTGAGCCCCTTCAACCTAACTACAATGATAAGATGTGATTAAGGGCTCAATCAACCCTATGTAATCACCTAAAAGTGGTATTTGAATGCTAAGAGTGTCGCTTGAGATAGTCTATTCATAGCTTAGTCCTAGACCTATTCTATATCCTTTATCACACTTTTCCTTCCATTATATAGACCATATACATCTTCTATCAACTCAAACATAGTCCCAAAATAGCTTTCCCAGATCCCAACCCAGTGTGCCCAACAGTCTACTAGTTGGATACTAATGCCACATTAAGGACTCTAGAACCACATGGTGCTAGTGTACCTTTCCCTAACTCTCCTGAATAGATATATTTTCAAATGTGTGCTTCTCCTAAGGTCAACCTAATTACATTTTATTATCCACACAAGCTATGAATATCTATAAATATAAGAATATTTGAAATTTATTCACTAGATGCAAAATAGATACAAAAGTCCAACCAAATAAGAAATTAGTTAAGAAAAATTAAGGTATTTGATCTTTGTTCTACCCTAATTTTGCATACTATCATATACAACTACCCTAAGCCTAGATTTCAAAAAAAATTAATCTCAAGCACACTCAAGGCATTCAAGACCACTCTCATTTTAGAATTCACTTGCACTTGGACCAAACACTAGGTGGGAGAACTACATCAGGCTTGATCCCTTCTCAGAGTATTTGATGTAGGAAAATCTCTTCATAATGGCATGTTGAGGATGTCTAGTCTATGATACTAATGAACACAAACTTTTATCTCATGCCATACTTGCAAGGAAGATTATGGTTTGCACACTAAATCATATTTTCTAAGAACAATAAAAATTTCCATATTTCATTCATGCAAGAACAAGACCCAAAAACATAGGGGCAGGTGTTCCCAAAAAATAGGAATAGTCTTACAAAGAGGACACTAGCACCATTTTGAGGATACTAGAGCAACATCATGCTACTGTCTAGGTGGGGTGCTATTATCCAGTGAGAAATTAGACCTAGGGACCCTATTGATGACACTCAGACCTATCCAGAACCTAGTTTTTAGAACCTAGATATTTCACAACACTCACTTTATAGATAAGTCTCTATTTTTGTATATTTATTACTATTTTAGAAAGTCAAAAGAAGTCAAAATTCATAAAAAATTAGTGGTTAATTATTGCATATTAAATTGATTTAGACATCTCAGTCCTTTAATCTAACTTAGGAATTACACTTGTAAAACCTTAAAAAGGTTAAATCATTTGGTGAACCCAACTTACTTTGAATATTGCTTCAAATCCTAGTTTGCATTAATCCAAATTTTTTGTGTAATAAGTGAAGGATGCATACTTCTAATTTTCTAATTTTTTTATACTACCTAGCTAATTAAATCAATTTTATATTAGGGTTTCAATTTATTTGAATATAATTTAAATTATTGCAATGAAGCGCTAAATTCAAAAAACCCTAACCCTAGATGTTCTTAGGGTTTGTATATTTTTTTTCTATTTTCATTAGTTGCTATTAATTTTTTAGAATTCATATATTTTATTTTAGTAGATCTATTCTAATTTATTTACTATATATCATCTAAAAAAGTTATCTCTCTTCCATTAAGAAGAATTTCTAGACTAGATGGTAATCTTATAGAGCATATTCAGATTCTTACTATTCGAGCCTATAAAATGGACAAGGAACCTATTGCCACTCTAGCTATGCATCCTTCACACCTTTATTATCTATATTTCAATGATAATGCATCTGAAGATGAACAATACAACCAAGAGCAAGATGAGGTACACATTGAGAATCATGACACTCTCCATTCACTTAACAATAATGACATGATTATGAACAAAGATGAGTTATTATAAGGATTCAAAGATAGAATTCAGGAACATCCCCTTGATCATGTATAAATACTATAAGACATATTGGAAATCAAGAATAAAACAAATAATTGTCAATCTTCAACTCCCCTAGTTAATAATGTTGTTACACCTCCAATGGGGCCAACTCAACCAAATCAGATAGCATAACCTAAGATTTTTATTCAACTTCCATCAGTGACAGTTACACCACTTGTGGGTAGTTCCTCCACTCTAGATGTACAATCCCTTATGCATGAGATTCATACTTTGTAGTCTAAGTTATTACATCTCAAGAAGGGAGCCACTAGGCCATCACATGCCTTAGATTCCAACATTATCTTACATACACGTTTGGCACATCACATAGTGGAAAATACCATGAAATTCAGTTTCATGGCACCCAAGCTTACATTTTATGATGGCAAGGCTAACCCAGAGCATCATCTTATAACTTTCCATGCAGCATGCTTGGACTATGTGTCTAATGATTGGCTTCTTACAAATTTATTTACATGCAGTCTCAAGGATTGTGCCTTATAATGGTTCTATGATTTACCAAATCAATATATCAAATCATTAAATATTTTAACTGACATTTTTATAACAACTTCTCTATCAACATCAGTGATAAGATATCGTATACACAAGTGGCATAGTTAAAGTAAAAGGTGAATGAGCCTATTGAGGATTTTGTCTTATGATACAAGATAATATTAGCCAAATTGACTAGCCCCATGGTATATAGAGATCTTTAGGACAATTTAAAAAGACTATCTTATCAGAATTACACAAATCTATCTTATTCAACAAGTTTCTCACATTTACTAATTTGTGCCACATAGTCAAGGAAAGAGAGGTTAAACTCTTATCCAAGGGAAAACTGAAGTACACAAATGGATTAGAATCCACTATTAAGAATTCAAATAAATCTCCATATAAAGTAAGGGCCATAGAGAACAAAATTGATCAAAAGGCCATAGTCAATATAGATTCTCAGCCATCTCCTAGATTGGTTTTATCTGCTCCTTAATGTAGAGTCTTCACTAATCTTCCAGAGTCACCAGCACGGGTTATAAAACAAATCTTGGTATGAAATATCATATATTTCCCTTTGATTAAAGAGGTTGATACGAAATGACCTCTTCTAAATAACTATGATTCAAATGCATTATGTGAGTATCACAAGGCACCAGGACACACAATAAACATATCCATTAGCCTAAAGCATAAGATACAAGATCTCATTGAGTCTAACATTATTGATGTGGTCACACCCACAAAGGCACTGAAACCATAGAAAATAGAGGCTAAGGCACTAAATATATTTTCATATCCTTTCCCAAAGTATACAACAAATGAGGCAAAGGGCACATCAGGTGTTCACTATACATACTAGGCACACCCACCACCAAATTCTTATCACATAATTACATAGGAGGAACATCCCTTACATAATATTATTGGCATGTATCATACTGTAGTTCCACCTAGACCACTTATCACATTTTTAGAGTAGGATATTATGGATGATGACACATATTTACATGTGATCCTCATATAAGCATACATTGACCACCATCCTATTCAGAGTGTTATGGTTAACAATGGGTTAAGCATAAGTATGTGCACTACGAAACTCTTAGAGCACTTGGGTTACATAGAGTGGGATATAATCCTCATAGATAAAACCATTAGTGGTTATAATGTGAACATTCATATATTTATCAAGGAGATTGTGATTCCATTATAGGTTAGACCAACACACATAGCCACTCGATTTATAGGAGTACCTAGTACATGTGTATTTGATATATTATTGGATAGGTGATGGTTATAGTAGATCTAATGCATCCCATCTATAGTAAATTGATTCCTAAAGTATATATATGTTAATCAGGTGGTTAAAGTTGATGGTGTCCCATATGAGTATCCTCTACCCATCACACAAGCAGTTCCAGCATAGTTTCTAATCACCCTTCTAGCACAGACACTAGTTATAGTTTCAGCACCATTACCAAATATTACATGGTTATCAATTATAGTTGAGATCATATCTCTTATGCATACATCATAGAGTTTAGTAGATCCATCAGTGCATACTAGGTCTACTCCTATAGTATTTACACGTATGCATACTCTCCCATAGAGACCATTACTAGAGACCCCTACATTAGAGATATGTCACAGATTCTAGGGGACCTTCCTCTACTTAGTTCGTGCTTAGATTAATTTTATTGGGTTTTAGGGGTTCTTAGCATAGGGAACCTACATCACTTATGACTTCTTCTACCAGATGGATTCCTAAGACCCCTATAGTCCACAAGACATCATAGTCAGTGTCACAACTTCATAAAATCACTACACAGGTAGATTCAAACATAGATTATATAACAAATCGTATTATGGGATCATAATTACCCTTTCACACTACACACATAATCACAGTTCTATTATTATACATAGGTCACGGTGATAGTGAGTTTCCCATGAGACTCATTGGTTAGTATGGTCCCTACTCTTATACATACTTCCTTCTCTCTCTCACTCCTTATACATAGTTAATTTCATTTTCTTATGCATAGCTTATATCTAGAAAATACAAAAACAATATAACATGTCAAAATACAATAACTTTCAAATAATACTCAAAAAACACAAAATTTATAGATTATATGCATTACTATGTTTACATTTATACTAATTGATAGATATTACATATGCTAACTATCTTTG
This sequence comes from Torreya grandis, assembly GCA_037957365.1. Taxonomy (NCBI): domain Eukaryota; kingdom Viridiplantae; phylum Streptophyta; class Pinopsida; order Cupressales; family Taxaceae; genus Torreya; species Torreya grandis. The sequence goes on along the minus strand of JARHVA010000142.1, from coordinate 5,282,327 downwards.
TATAGTCAGTTTTATCATACATATATGCTTCACTTATTCTTGTTGAGTGCTTGTTGACTACATATAGGAATCTAGTCCACTAAATGATCTAGACTTGATATCATCTACCCACTGGGGGCATATACATTGATCTGGGTTTATTCATTTGATACATCCACCCAATCAGGGGTATATCCTATATAGTTTCTACTACTAGGTTCTATCATTACATACTATACATTACATTTTATGCCTTGATATATCTTGATATTAATTTCTACTCATTTCTCAAATTTTTTAATGACTATCACTAGTTAGACTCAGCATATGTATATGCTAGAATTTACACAAATTTGTACTACATAGTTTACACGCTTTCATTTTTATCTTTCCTAGATTAGACTTGTTTGTGTTTCCTATGTTTCTTCCATTTTGAGGGAATTTGAATATACCATTGTTATTTGTCTATATGCCACATCTATGTTAATATGCCTTGGACATATTCCCAAGTCCCTTGTGTGTACTTTCCTGATTGTATATGCAGACTTTGAACATGTCCTATGTGGTGTTAATCCAAATTGTTTGGTGCTTACGTATGTGGAAATTTTAACATGTACTTGTATGTCTTAATTTTCATATTTAATAACATGTGCTCATGTCCCTTGTATTATGCACCCTTGCCTACTTTTACTTACCACATGTGTTTTATATGTATGCTTCCTTGTATGTGTCTTCACCATGAAAATTATCTCTATTTGTTACACACACACACACACACACACACACACACACACACACACACACACACACACACACACACACACACACACACACACACACACACACCAATTTTTGATGCCATGAGAGACCTCATGCATCTACCCTTCATAATTGGGTGTCATGATGGAAATCATGCCCCATCCCCTAGGTATCTCCTCAAATTTATTATACACATTGATTACATCTATCTTGACACCCTTTTGCAATGCTAGATTATAACATACATCTTACATGACATACTTATGTTTAGATACTTTTACATTTTGATGTTATGTTTGTACATTGTATTGGAATATCATGTAGCTACCATATATATGCTTCAGCTAACAAATTTTGTAGCTACTAATTATTTTGAGGATAAGTATTACATAGGTTACACAACTCCACTCAAAATAGGGGGATTTCATAGGGGTTTTTCATGTATATAAAGCTCCTATATTGCTATTCACATATCATTTTTAGCACACGGGCTTAGTTATAGAAATCAGACATAGGTCAAACACAGGAAAAACTAGGGACTTAAAAAGTAGTTCAAATCACCCAAATTTCAAACTAGATAGATAGTAGTGCCTGTATTAGGAAACTAGAACCATAGGGTACTACTATCCACTAAATGGTGCTACTGTCTAGTATCCCTAGCTTCAGGGTAGTAAGATTAGCCAAAACAGTATACTAGGTATAGTATATATTTGCATAGGTATAGTTATAGGTTTGATAGTTATGTTCATATTTTGCTTAGATACATTCATTTTAACTCAGATTCATACTAGTTACTCATATTTTGGGGCATCATGTATTTTATGATCACTCCCAAATTCATTTTAGATACACAGATATAATTATTACATACTCAGCCTAGAATCAGTATACTTAGATATTAGATTGGGGGCATGTGTATGGCACATAATTTCCATATGCTCGGTCACACATAGGTTGATCATATGGAATGAAAAAATCCATGTCATTCTATACATTTTATACACTTTATATCATATTCTAGGTTGTCACCATTTTTATGCCTTACTCCATCTATAGTGGTTGTCATTCTTGAGTGGCTTAGAGCCACCTAATGTACTCTAATGGCTGTAGAACTGACATACATAGTTAGATATACCCAATTAGATACTTTTATCACTTTACATAGTATATTTTTAGATGCATCTACTACACATAGGTGGGTAATGATGGATTTAAAACTAGATTGAGTTCTTGAGACACCCACATATGAGGATTGAGCAAGCTATCAGCTCAGTCCAAACTATTCAATGATTTGATCACTATATACACTTACACAAATAGGTTATCAATAGGTTTATGCATTGGTTCATGTACCCAATGAGGTTTATTAATTCATTTCCTCTTTCCTATCTCTTTAATTAGCTTTACTCAATTACTTTATTTAGTATAGTCTTTTTATTTTGATAATCTCTTAAGTAAGGATTGATTTTTACATGTTCCATTATATGCCATTGATTTAAATCATGTTTCACATACGTAGACCCAAATTCACATACTCATAATAAAATTTAAGGGCTTCACTTCCTAGGTAAGTCTATGAATGCTTATTTTTATTTTACACTAGTCATTTTGCTTTGTTGTATTTCTAACATAAAGGGAGGGGGGGAAATGTAATCAACTGAAAGTGGTATTTGGATGCTAAGAGTGTTGTTTGAGATAGCCTATTCCTAGATTAACCCTAGACCTATCTTATATCCTTTATCATACTTGTCCATCCATTATACAGACCATACACATCTTCTATCAGCTCAAACATAGTTCTAGAATAGCTTTCCTAGATCCTAACCTAGTGTGCTTAGTATTTTTTCAGTTGAACACTAACACTACATTAAGGACTATGAGCCACATGGTGATAGTGTCCCCAACTTGGCACTAGTCTCCCTTCCCCTAACTCTCATAAATAGATATATTTTCAAATGTGTGCCCCTCTTAAGGTTACCTTAAGTACATTTTATTATCCACACAAGCTATGAATCTCTATAAATACAAGATTATATGACCTATATTCACTAAATGGAAAATAGATGCAAAACATATCTAAATAAGAAACAAGTTGAGAAAAATTAATGTATTTGATCCCTATTATTCCCTACTTCTACATACTACCATTTATAGCTTCCCTAAGCCTAGATTTTAAAGAATTTAAATCTCAATCACACTTAAGGCATTCAATACCACTCTCATTCTAGTATTCACTTTAACTTGCACTAAGCACTAGGTGGGAGAACTATATCAGGATTGATCCCTCCTTAAAGTATTGGTATGAAGGAAAATCGCTTCACAATGGGGTGTTTAGGATATTTAGCCTAACTTACTAATGAACACACATTTTCAGCTCATGCCATACTTGTAAGGAGGATTAGGGTTTGCACACTATATTAGATTTTCTAAGAACAATATAGAGTTATAGATTTCATGTGCATGAGAATAGGACCCAAAAACACAACCACGTGTGCTTCTATAAAATAAGAACAATCTTACAAAGAGGACACTAGCACCATTTTGAGGGCATTAGAGCAATATACCACAACTTTCCAAGTGGGACATTTTTGTCTAGTGAGAAATTAGACCTAGGGACGTTATTTATGACACTTAGACCTATCTAAAACCTAGATCTTCTATGATAGTCATTTTTTAGATAAGTCTCTATTTGTGTATATTTATTACTATTTTTAGAAAGTTAAAAGAAGTCAAAATCCATGATAAATCAATGGTTAATTATTTCATATTATTTAACTAATTTAGACATCTTAGCACTCTAATATAACTTAGGAATTACACTTGTAAACCCTAAAAAGGTTAAATCATCCTAATTTTCTCACATATTGAGCCCAATAAATCAATTAGTGTAATTAGTGACATGATTTGGGTCAAATTGAGTCCCTTTCAAACCTAATTTCAATTGTAGAGGATATGATTTGGGACTCAATCATCCCAATTTTATCATAAAATGAATCAAAGGATAATTTCATTCAATAACAAACATAATTGGGACCTATTTGAGCCCATTAAACCTAATTGTGATAATAAGATGTGATTTGAAGCTAAATTATCTTTGATTTAATCATACATTGATAAAATTAGTTAAATGGTGCAATCAGTGATGTAATCTGGGCAAAATTAATCCATGTGAACCTTATTTTGACTATATAAGATGTGATTTAGAATCAATCAACCCCAATGTCATCACAAAATGAACCAAATAGTTGATTGGTTCAATCATGAAGGTAATTGGAGTTAGTTTGATCCCCTTCAACCTAACCACAACTATATAATGTGATTGGGGGATCAATTAGCCCTAATTATATCATAGATTGACCTAATTAGTAAATTGGTACAATTAGTGATGTAATTTAGGATAAATTGAGCCACTTTTAAACCTATTTTTGACTCTATAATATGTGATTTAGGGCTTAATCAAACCAAATTTAATCACAAAATGAACCCAAAAGTCATTTGGTTCAATCAAAGATGAAATTGGGAATAATTAGGGTCTCTTGAACCTAACTATGATAAAAATATGTGATTTAAGCTTAAAATAAGACTAATTTCATCATGAATTGAGATTATTAGCCAATTGGTGCAATTGTGATGTAATTTTGGCCAAATTGAACCCTACGAACCTTATTTTGACTGTATAAGAAGTCATTTAGGTCTCAACCAACCCTAATGTCATCATAGAATGAACTAAATAGTTAATTGGTTCAATCAAAAAGGTAATTGGGGGAAATGTGAGCCCCTTCAACCTAACTAGGACAATAAGATGTGATTGGGGGTTTAATTAACCCTAATTTTATCATAGATTGAGCCCAATTAGTTAATTAGTGCAATCAGTGACATGATTTAGGATAAATTGAGCCCTTTTAAAACCTAATTTTCATTGTATAGGATATGATTTTGGGATCAATCGATCCTAATTTCATTATAGAAAAAAATGAAACAAATATTTGGTTAGTTCAATCAGAAATGTATTTAGTGATAATTTGAGCCCCTTGAACTTGAATTTTAGGCCCAAAACAATTTTGCCCAAAAATCCATATAGATTTTTTTGGTTAAATTAATTCAATGATGCTTACTTATTTTCTATGGTTTTTAATGTTTAACTACTATGATTTGATCATTTCACAACTAAAGTGTTGCACATAAAACTTGACCAACAAACCCAAGGGAAATGAAGCTAGCCAAAATAATAATCACTTAAACAAATGGTTACCACTTTAAGGCTCACTAAGGGATAATCTTGACTAACACTAAATAACTCTATTGTCAAGTCACTTAAGATAAGGAAAACCACCAAATTCAAAGAGGAAGGGTTGACATCAACTAAATAATAATCAAATTAATATATATATATATATATATATATATATATATATATATATAATCCAAAAAATAATACATAAGCCCAACATGAACGAATGACAAGCACCCCTAACCTAGCCTAAGAACCTAGACCTGATACCCTCACTGTAACTTGAGTAGCCTACATATCCACTCCATGGAATCAGGGTCTGATGCATTTATCCTTTCACTTGTGATGACCTCCTCCATGAGACATCATCACCGAAATTGGGTTGGTACTCTAATCCAACAAGGGATCTAATACATCACTCAAGCAGGTTACTAAACTCTTGTTATCAACTCAAAAATAATGACACATCCAAAGGTCATCAATCATAACCTATAACGTCACAAAGTGTCTGTTCTTACCCAAACGCTCTCACATGAAGTCACAATGAGAGTCAAACATGACAAAGAACCTATATTATTTTGTTCTAACAAGGTCAATGTCTCAAAAATATTTGACTTGCATTATTTAAAGAAGTTCCATCTCCTGAGTGAGTCTCAAATGGTGTCCAATGTTAAGACAAGGGATAACAAGCTCAAATCCACAAAAAAATAGTGAGGGTCACTATCCCACAAAAACTAATCAACTAAGAAATCCACAAAAATAGAAATTAGAAAGAAATGCATACATAAAGAAGGATGTTAAAAGATTCACACTTAAACAAACACTCTAAGGGTTATATGTATAATAACATGTTCTAAGAACACCCTAACTTTAGTTATCAATTTCCCACACTAGGAGGGCATCCTAAGGGTTAGTCTTCTAAGCTTTCACCCACTCCCAGAGCTAGTTACATATTTTTGGTGACCCCTTCACACATATTATTAGGGTTGGTTTTAGATTACCCATTATCAAATGAGTGTAAGTTTAAATGCAAAGGCATCAACCCTTCAGCCTTTTGTGCTATGACTAAGCTAACATAGTTACCCTTACGTGTAACACTATGGTCACTAACTAGCCCAATCATATTTAGATGATGTCAAGGTTTAACTTGAGATGCCTTGGTATGTGTAGGAAGTTTTTGGAATTACCTAAGTCCAACACATGGTAATAATATTTCAATTTACTCTATTTCTCATCAATAGCCTCCTAGAAGCAATTAACCCAATAACCAAAAATATTATGATGAAGGCCTTTTCATTTTGGATTAGAATTTGCATCATGGTGGATGGCTTGATAAAACCCCTCTGTCATCATTCCTATGAAATTATCTACAACTGATTTTAATAAAGACATTAACTTTCTTTGTCATTGCTTTATATACCTCTTCTATTATTTTTTCTCATTTTTTTCATTTCCATTTTCCCCTATAATAATTACAAGTTTTCTTCTTTAAACAAACATAATAATAAATTATATATATATATATATATATATATATATATATATATATATATATATATATATATATAATTTCTGCTTACTAGATGGAACCTTGCTCTAATTTTGTAAGGGTAACTTTTTTCTAGCCTATTATGTGGCTTATATCGCTTAATCATATAATAAGCCATTTTTCTTAGTCTAAGCATTAACTAACAAACCAATATAGTGAGATTTTATGAGCTAACAAATATAGTTGCATCCAATGGAGCTAATCCCATAGTTAAATTTACATATTTAGGGGTTAATAAAAGGCATGCTTAATACCTAACATATATTTTATTTTGACTGAACTACCTTATCTTGGGTTTCAAGTATCTACTTTTGAACTTAGAATATGTATTAAAAACACACATTTATACATAAGAGCTAGAATATGGACTTAAATACACATGGTTATTTAATAGTCCCAAGGCATACTTAGAAAGGCATTTCAATTTATAAACAATTCTAATATGCATAAAATCAATATGTGCTAAATAAGATTAATAGGGTTGATTTGTAGATTTAGCAAAGCATCATAAAATCAATCGCCACAATGTTCTAAAATCATATAGTGCAATTATCCCAAAATGATCTTCATGACATAAATATATACTTACATTGCCAAGATGCACTGTAAAAACATATATCAATGAAAACACCATGATGCACTAAAGTGACATAATATCTTAATATACGAGGGAAACTTCAAGGCGTACGAAGGATAATGTTTCTATGAGTATAATGTGTTTCATTTTTAATAATAATAATAATAATAATAATTATTATTATTATTATTATTATTATTATTATTATTATTATGGAGTTCTATCATCAGTCTTTGATTTATTTATTTATTTTATTATGTTATATTTAATTATTTATTTTATTTAAAATCTTATTTAATCATTTTTGTAAAAAAAAAAATACTGATAGTTTGTACATTGCACTCATTTATGTATATCTCTTTTTTATTAGGCTCACAATCACAATTTATAATGGTAACAAGAGTGTGGTGGATTTCCATATTTATAATACATTAATAATTAATAATGACTTAAATTTGATGTCTATTTGATTGTTATAAGACAATTTCAAATTTTAAATATACTTCTAAATTAATATTTTTGATAAAATTTCAAGTATATTGTACTAATAATATAACAAGTTTATTTAAGAAAAATAAAATTTTAAAAAAAAAAAAAAATCCTCGTAATATCCAAGTTTAAGCAGTCATCCAATCAATAAGATAAAAAAACTATATTTAAAAAAATAATTTAAGTTTCTTATTATCTAAAACTCCTAATATAGCTTTTAAAAAAAATTGTATCTTTCTAATTACATATAAATGAGAGATAAATTCATGGATAGAAATGAACCTTGAATAAACATTAATTACACCAGAGGCATCTCTACTAGGAGGAACTAGACTAAGATTCATCGAAAAATCTTTCGAGATGCCATTATGAGTGGGTGATAGCTACAATGCAAGTATTTATCTCACATCAGTCTTGTTGGCATCTACGAGTTAGGTAAGTGATGGCATGTTGGTGTGTATCCATTGGTAAGTCTCATTCAATGGATATAAAATAAATATTTACCCTTTAACATAGTTTTATACAGAGCTGCCTTTTGTTCTTCTTTAGAGATTTCTTGATATAAAACAGTTTGATGGGTTGCCTTTGATCTACAACAATAGTTTAAGTGGGGGGAATTTGAATGTATATTCAACATCGATATTGATATTTTTTCACTGTTTGTTAGATTACACAAATTTGTGTATTCAATTTCACCATAATTTAAGGGTTTTATCTATTTTTAATGTAAATTTATGACAATTTTTGTCATAAAATCCTAGTGTGAAGAAAGTGTTGTTGGGATGCATCTTTTGAAAATTCTAATTATTGGAGATTGTTTTAATTGTAAGCAATAGAATGCTTGAATTTGTTAAATATTCCTTACTATTCTGAAAATATGTCTGAATTTTCTATCATTGACTAAAATTGGGGTTTATGATATTCATTTATATGGTATTTTGTTCATTATGAATGACTCAAAATGGAAGTGGGGAGGATGGTGCAGTTTTATGATTGCTATGTGATAGAAATACAACTCATAAATTACAAAAAATGATATGTTGTATATCTAATTTGATGATATGGTGTAAACTTAATTTGATTAAAATGAAGGACACATAAAAGATACAAGTTAATGACAAACATAGAAATGTAATGTGATTCTCACTAACTACAAAGAATTTCAATGGTAGCAAAAATGAGAAAATAAAAAATCACTGTATGAAAGTTTTAGCCAACCATATCTCATCACCATGGATGTGGAAAAGGGTTTTTATCAAATTTTTAATATAGAGAGTTGACGTGTGTACAAACAAGAGATTAGATGGGAAGTGTATTTCTATAATTTTTGCATCGTTGGCATTTCCTTACACTGTAATATGTGTTTAGGTTAAGCATCTCAATAGGTGTTTTATAAGTGGCTCAAGAGATGTTTATGGTGTGGCATTTTCACATTAACCTATTTCTTTAGGGCCATTATAATTATTAGTACAAAGATGTATTGTTCACCTTTCTATCTTCTACGGTTGGTATGTCACCTTAAAATTGGAGAGTTTGTTAGGTATAAATGCCTGATTGTCTTTGTTGATATTACAAAAAAAAAATATTATATATTTTAATATATCATAAATAATATTACTTTATTATAATATATAATATATTATACTAAATAAAATAACATATTTTTTAATATATTAAATACTATATAAGTATTATATTATTGTATTAATAAATATATTATACTATATTATATTTATAATATTATATTATAAGATTTATATAATATATTATATTAATATATGTGTATTGAGAACCATTTAAGCCAAAATCAAATTGAAGTGGTGACACTCATGACTCAAACATCTAAGTTCAAACCTTGATTGTAAAGATGTCCTCCAACAAGATATACCCAATGTTTGTCAGAGTCAAAAAAAACTTGGTGAAATAGGGGGTTTCACCTAATCATTCACTCACAATTTTGATGTTTGAAATTTTTTAACTATTACATTTATATATATTATATAATATAATATTCATATATATTATATAATTAATGTTTAATATAATATTTATATAATAACTAACAATTATAAAAATATTATACTAATGTATATATATTTAATATAGTTTAAATATTGGTAAGATGGGATTTATATATAGTTATAATGTATAATAAATGATAAAAATGCATGTAAGAAAAACATAAGTTACAATCTAGACTTTGGAACTTCAATGTTGTCTCCATACCATTGGCACTATAGTGTTGATTTGAGTTGCACATCATACACAAAGCTTTCTCACAATCAAAACATCATCATGTTGTCCTTGTCGACCCTTCATGATAGCAAACATCGAATCAAAAAATACAAGTACCCTGGTAGACATGTGTGCAAAATGTGAAAGTTTAGGCAAGGCATGTGAACTATTTGACACAATAACTCAAATACATGTGGTCTCATGGACTACAATGATTGCAAGATATACACAAAATGGGTTTGTTGAAAAGTTCTTGGAAAATTTTATGCAAATGGAATTGGCAGGTGTAAATCCAAACTCTAAGGGCTATAAATACTTCAATGGCATGAGTGTCTCTAAATGCATTACACCTACAATCAATTGTTATGTGTGCATGGTTAAAATTCTTAATCGTGTTGACTATCCTAGGGAGACTCTAAAATTTATCATCAAACTGCGAATTAAACTTGTAGTGGTTATGTGGACATGTTTTCTTATTATTTGTATACCACATATGAATGCAAATTTAGGTCAGATCCTAAAAATGTTATGACTAATGTTCTTTTTTAAAACATATATGTAGAGGTGGGGAATTGGGCAAGGTTCAAATGGTAAGGGGTTTGATGCAAGATATAGGAATTAAAAAGATACAAAAACACCCAAAGACACTAGATCTATGCAAATTTGGAGAAAATAGTCTTCAAAGATGAAGGCAACAGGGTATTTTCTAGATTAAAGACATGCACCAAATAATGTGGTTGATGAAAAATTATTTCCATGATGTACTTAGGCATGATCTACAAAAATAATCATTATAATTCCAATTCAAACCTTCATGTGAAATGTGTCATCTAGATTTCATGGTAGCTTGCATTTGTGTCATGTAGATATCATTTATATTTTACATGACTTGCATCCATCATAAAGGGATACACAACTAATAAGGTGGTAGTTTCTTTCATTGGATGTTTTCTATCGTGTAGGGTTGATGAGGAAAATATGATGATGATGATGGTGAGAATCAATGACATCTTAGTAATCATGGGTCTCAAGTGAGGTTTAACTATTGATTTACACTCTTTCGCTTTATAAAACCCATCTTCCCTATAGAGAGAGATGTTACCAATTAATGTTTTATATTAATATGTATACATCATATTAGTAAAAACATAATATAATATAGTATAATGAGTGATATACTATATATTATAATATAATATGTCTATATGATTGCTTACATTCTTTGTAGAAAGAGATAACCTCATTGCCCAATCATTATGTTATGTCAAAGTTGTAAAGTGCATTCCACATGGATGCACAGGGAGCATATACTCTAGGAAAACAATGTACCACTAGTGGGAGAAATCTGTTTCAGTGAGAAAGAGCAAATGAAAATTGATTTTAAATAAATAATGATGAACACAAAGGACATAAAAAGTTAAAGAGTGGGGAGGCATCTTAGAGAAAGAGAAGAGAATGACATATACATTCAATTTCTTTTGAGAAGGTCATAGCCATTTAGTATTGGTAAATAGTAATCAGTGATAAACATATTCACCTTAAGGTCCTACAACCCACAATGGAACTCAAATTAAGATCAATTTTAAAATATATTATATATATTAAATATATATAACAATAGTATATAAACTATAATATATATTTTTGTCACTTAATTTTAAAATATCTTGTATTGTAGGAATTTCATGCATGTATTAAATTATATGTATTTATTTAGATGATTCTTCTTTCTGAAAATAAAATAATTGATTTATCATGTGACTGAAAAGGCAGGGGACATAGTTTCATATTCTAATTTATGTACAATCCTTTAATAAAAAACAATGTATTATTTTTATGTATTATAAATAGAACTATTATATTCACACTAAAGATATTTAGATGCAGAGACATAAAAATTCTTAGTTGGAGGATAAACATCTAATCCAACACATTTAAAAGTGGTTAGCTTTGTTAATTAGATGAAAAACATCCAATTTAACCTTGTAATCCACAAACAATACCTTCCAGCCATGGATAAGATCTTTAAAATCTATGAATCTTAAACATTATACCAATAAAATCCCTAGCCTAAAAATATAGATGAATGTAATGTTAAAATACATAGAAAAAACTCATAAATCACTACGTATTTAATAGTGCTTGGAACACAAATAAAGAGATGGGGTTTTAAGTAACTTGACATGGTGACACTCTTCTGTAGCATGAGAAGAGAAATGATAGGGAAAGGAGAATCTAGAAACAGATGGTTAACCCTCTTCTTCTATGTACTTTACTTCCATTGGACTCATCATTCTTCTTATAACATTGTGCATGGATGACAAGGAATTTAATGGGTTTTAACACACATCTTAAACCATTTCTATAGTGAGACAATGTGTGTAAATTCTAATTGCATGAGTCCTTGACATTTATGGTGGGCATTCTAAAATCTTATAATATTTATATTTGAGTTACCACAAATAAAAATAAATAATAAAAATAAATATAAATATAATCAACATTGGGGAGACTTGGGTTTGATCGGCCACTTTCTCCCCATCCTTACTAGTGGGCCTGACTACATGTGATCCTTATAAAATTCTTGAGGTCTTAGGGCTTTACCTGTGATAAATCCTGAAGACTATTTTTTGGTTGACTTTCTTGAAGTCTCAGGCCTAGCTTGGTTATCTACTTGAAGACTTGATTCAAACAAAAAAGCTGAAGACCCTTTTTCCACCAGTATTCATTTAAAGCCCTAAAAAAACCCCAAATAGTGGCCTGAATGGTTAAGTGTTTGGTTCAAATTTCCTTTTTAAATCAGTAATGGTGGGGAGTCTTTTGTGTTGAGCTCAACATGACCATAGACCACTGGGAAGACCAAAAGGACCTTGATACTCTATATTTCTCTGTGATCATTATAAAGTTGACAAAGCTCAGTGCATAGGGTAAAACTCACTACTAACCTAGGGAATACTATATAGAATCTAGGAAACCATGAACAAGGGTCGAGAAGACTTGGGAGAGGTTGGAGAATGTTGAGTGACTTAGAGAGCTCCATGACCTATGTTAATACACCTATATGCCAAGGAGGGCTTGTTCTTGTTCTATATGTATCAAAAATAAATTCCTCATTAGATGTGAGGTGTGGGCACCAAACACAATTACAAATAGGATAAATGAGTATGAAGTTGAATCATGGAATAAGGCGATGAGTATGAAGTTGAATCATGAAACAAGAGGTGAGTATGAAGTTGAATCAAGAAACAAGGAGAGCCTCTATATATCATATCATCTCTTTGATGAATAACACAATATCTTTAATCTTCCTAATAAATGAGATCCTCTAAAGAATCATGAAACAAAGAGACCCTATATATATTATGTTGTGTCCACATCATATACTTAAAATGGGAATATATGCCATAAATAAAAATAAAACACTTATACATTCCTTCTAGCCAACTATGGGTGATCAAATTTTGTATTTATGATTGTAATGTAGAGATTGTTATCATTACAATAACCAAGATTGATTTACAATTTTGGGTTTGGGATTTCAATATATAATTGAAGTGGACATGGGTACATACAATCAATATCAATACTAAAGTTGTAAATGCTCTGACCATTTATGATTATTTTCTCAGCCATCCTCTGACGTGATAAAACATGGTGTGCTGTGGTTGATTAAAAATCATTTATATATTGTACTTATGTGTGATCTACATAGATAATCATCAGCATTCCAATTCAAAGACTTTGTGTGAAAAATTTGCTATGAAATATATTGCTAAAGAAAACATTTCACTACATACAATATGGGGTCCCCATTTCAAAGTTGACAGTGGTCACACCCAATAATAGTCACACACATGTATAGACCCTTTAATACCTTATCCCAACCCTTTCCATGTGTTTTTTAGTCTCCCTTACATGACTTGCACCATTGTAAATGGGTACACAACTTGTAAAGTGACAGACTATTTAATTGGATGTTTGCTATTGTCAAGTGATTTTTTATTTTTTGGAATAATAAAGTTTTATTCCTATTTAAAAAATGGGTCTAAGTAAGACAAATCAGTAAATAATATTCCTAAGTAAAGCTACTAATTTGTGAAATTAAGTTGCAATTAGACCTTTTCTAAAAATAATAGTGAGAGAGAGAAAATCAAACTTAGCTTATTTGGGACTGTTCTGACTGAGACAAAGTCTATAAATTTATATGTAAGATTAGGACACTATCACAAATAGAATCATGAACTTTGTTTCTTGATTAGATAGGAGCACTAGAAATTTACATCCTAGGTTCTTGTGCTATAGTCCTTCTCTGGCATTATTGTCTTGAGGGTTTAACCTTTTTGGTTTTTGTTCACTTGCTCAGTGTGAGCTTGTATACCAAATTTTAGGTCCTCGCTATCAATAGAGATCCTTATAGAGCTAATTATTCATGTACTTGTATCTTCTATGTGATTGAAAGTAACTTTGGAAAATAGGGAAAGGGGTTAATGTGTGTAAGATGCACTAGATGTGCTTCACACCCTATGTGTGGGCACGCTACCTATATACCAATACTCCGAGGAGGAATCAAGTCATATGTAGTTTTTCCTTTAAGAGTGCTTGGTGCAATAGTAAATGAAATGCAAGAAATGCTAAAACTGGGTATGTTATAGATGATTAGGGGTTGGTGTAAGGACTTGAATTGGATTTAAAGTGTATAGATTGGATGTATACAAAGAATAGGGAATATTCATTGTGTGGTCTTGCTTATATGCTTGCTTGCTTGAATGATATTTACCAACCCTTTCTAAATGATCTTTGAATGGGATTTTATAGGGATCTATTGGTCATGGGTTAGATGAAACCAAACTAGGTTGACACAATGAACAAGAGGAATCATGGAAAAATGGTAATTTGGGCTCGAATTGTGATTGGATAGGATTGCTAAAAAGGGGACACCCTAGGGTCCAATGATATAGTCCAACTTTGGTGCTATTATCTTAAGTAGATGAGAATAGCCTTCAATGGATCTTTCAACCTCTACTGGGCCACTTACACTTTGTCAATCATAAGTATCCTCATGGACCTATAAAGGATGATACTTTCTTTTATAGCATAAGTGTGGGATGAAATTTTGAAACATTTCATTTTTATGGTTCAATTTCCACTAAAAATGCACCTTTATATATCATTTTCTATACATTTATTTCAAAAACCATATAATTAAGTTTAAAATCATATAATTGATCAATCTAATGTGTCTATAATGTCCAAAAACATATAAATTGACAATTCATAAAACCACCTTCAAATAAAATATTGGTTTGCCAAAAAAGTGTTGTAAGGCAAGCTACTTAATGATGACTATGACACCAAAAATAAATTTGAGGAAAAATAAACTTTGAAGGTTTGAACTCTTGACCTCTAGCCTTTATTAAGTGACATACAAAATAGTTCTCACTAATTATTCTACAAGAATGAGGTATGAAAGGAATATTTTTAATATAAACTATATTTTTGAGTTTTTAAAATAAAAAATAAATCAATATTTGCATGTAAAAACCTCTCACTCAAAAATTCATCCATGAAAATAAATTCACCCATGAAATTACTTGCATGTAAAAACCAATATGCCTTTATTCCCTTGTGGGGTCCATATAACATATGAAACTTTATAAAAACATCAATCACAATTATATTCACTGTTACTATTTATTTATGCATTATATTTTCTTCTAGGCATGCCACAACTACATCAAAATACTTCTAAACTAATATAAAAGTTGTAAAATCTCATGCACAAGCTATAAATTTATTCAAATAACACATAATGAATATATAGGCCTTCTATTCTTGTAGGCATGCCATAACTACATCAAAATACTTTCAAACTACTACAAAAGTCATATAATAGATTATAGTCCACATAGATGGATTTATTTATAGCTACTAGTTATAAACTCTTTTAAAATCCATTTTAACATTGCACAATGAGTGTGGCACTGTATAGATCAACCATGGAACACATACACATTTTACAAACCAGCCATATGGATATTTGGGTTGTACAGTGCCATGAACCAGTTTATGTGATCAAAAAATTCATTCAATAATAATAATATTGATTGACAACACAATGAATTTTATAAAAATATGATTCATATGCAATGGAAGTCATACTATTGGATTTTGGGGAAATAAAAAATCTTTAAAAACTAATTTAGCCATATATTTCCATACAAATGGCTTCAATACTAATTCCGGCTTTAATACTAATTCTAAGTGAAAATTTGGGAGATGAAACCATATAAAATAGGGTTGGGAATTCCATATAAATTATTCACAGGGTATAAAAAATTAAATCAAAATGATTTTTGGCTTTGTAAGAGATTTTTTGGTCCATACCACACCAAATGATTGTCAATCATTTGATTGAACTCGAGAAGATTAAAAAAAAAAATTAAATGACCTTGATACCTCGTGCTTGCTCTTCTCTTCTGCCATGCTTCTATTTTTCTCTCTCCTTTGAAAAATGAGGCTATGATACCACTCAATGGATTGGGTAATACACATGAAACATGAAAATTTACATTATATAATAATAAAAATTTCACAAAATATAATAATGTATTTTATCGGATTATAATTTACAAAGAGGTTAAAAGGTTATATAGTTTTTCACATGGTGATTATTGGACCCAACTAATATTAACATGAACCAAATATTTTATTAAAAAACATAAAACTAACAAAATAAGTAAATAAATAAATAAAATATAATCTAGATCATAAATCATCCAACATGGAATATGACTGACTTGAATGCTAGTTTATAGAAATCCAAAAGGTGACATCACACACTTAGAAACCTAAAAAATATGGAATACAAAGTAAATGAGGGTTCAATTTAAAAATATATCATTATAATACATGGGTCAAAAACATCCCATAGATTTCAAGACCATCTACCACTCCTGAGCCAAAATGGATGGTTTTGACCCTTAAGAAATTGTACAACTTTTTGGGTTTTGGTCCATATGAACATATGCTTAGGGCTATTTTTATAAAATAGAACATTTTTTAGGTGACATGTGATATATTATAAAATAAAATTTCTTCATATGTGCTTAGGATAGGCCAAGGTGTCAAAATGGGGTTGAATTTAGTGCAAAAGTCAATTAAAATAGAAAAGGGCCAAATATGACATAATCAAGAATTCATGATCAAATTCAGTGTCTACAACTAGCCATGAAAAAGGGGAGCATGATGGTGTCAAATCATGTGTGAAATATCACTTTCAAGATAGTATTTTAAATTCAAATATGTGAAGATTTAAGTGATGCAAAAACCATTGTTGAATGGTGTAACATGAAAATGACCCATAATATTCAAGAAAAATATAATGTTCATAGATATTTTTGGTTGATGGAGGTAAAACAATTGGAAATATATGATGAGTATATGATTTTAATATGATGAAGTGAGTTCCATTCATTCCATATCTCAAATGTAGGTTCTTAGATAGTTCATACAATTAACATGGTATATTTTTGTTCTACATGCATGAAATGTGTTTTTAATGTGTGTGAGTCAGTAATAGGTGGATGAATGGAGCTATAGACCTTTATCTCTAATAGACACATATCATGTTCCACCAACATTATAACTTATATGTATGACATCATCACATGAATTCAACTATGTATCTGATCTAGTGCAACCATGTATGAGATGATTTTGCAACCAAGTACAAGATAAATCATTATATAATAAATTATCTTTATCTATCAACATAATTTTAAAAAAATTGTTATATTTTTTGATCTAGGGCATATTTTTTTAATTGTCATGGATGAATATAATGAAGAGAGAGCATATTTTAACTTATTTTTGTGTGGAGAGGGAAAAATAAATTGACTTACCTATTCATAGATGGGAAAGAAATTAGCTATCCTATTGGGTCTATGGTAGTTTTAGATTACGGTAAAAGCAGGTTTTGAAGGGACCCCGAAACCCTAAATAGAATCAAAAAAGAAAAAGAATTAACAACCACTAGGACAAGTAGTCTTGAAACCTACTGAAGAGTAGCATCAAAATCAGGTTTTACAGGGACCTGAAACCACAATCATAGTCTAATAAAAATACCTAGGTTTTACAAGGACCTGAAACCTCCAATAAAGTTTAAGACCAAGAACCAGAACACAAGACCAAAAACAAGAACCAATTATGACAACTAGTAATAAGTACCTGAATAGGAACAAAACCAACAAAGAAGACCCTAAACTTCTATTGCAGTTCAATGATCATCTTGACAGCCTCCTTCCCAATTGTTTCCTCAGTCTATGGTAGTTACTATAACTTGGCTTCAATGATATCCTATCAAAAAATTAGATGTTTGGTTTTTTTAAGACTATGAAATACATAGGAAGAAACTACACTTTTCAAATTTGGTTCTTGAAACAAATGTTCAATTGCTAAAGTATCAGGGAGGCTATTGAACTAGAATCTATGAAAGTTTAATGAGTTTGAACATGAAGAAATTATTGCTACTATCAAAGTAGAGCAAATCATAGAGGTTCATTGGATTTAATCTCCAAAGTATGTTGAATTATCAAATGTAAATGTATTGAATTTTATCAAATTTTATTGATTTTATAGATAGTATATATAATTTTCAATTTATTTACTTAAGAGAAGCTTAATAAAATCTTAAGAGAAGTCTGGAATAGTTAGTAGAAAACTACATATTATCTTGAGGATAAAATAATCTCTCTATCTCCTAAGTGAGCATACTTTGAGGCCAAGAAAATGGTCTTATATTTTATTTACCACCCTTGACATGGTGGTGATGTCAATTCTCAACCATAAAGCATTGAAGGTGGAAATTTCCAATTGTGGCTTGAATGTTAACAACATTTGTTGTCAATGTTTTTATGTGTTGGAGTAGTTGAAAAAATGTATATCCAGGTGATCAAAATTTGTGATCCTATGAACATATATAATTTTGATATCCTAATGTGTTGAAAGTGATGGATTTTCAAGGGGAGGTACCAAAAATGGAAATGTTGCTTGGAGGAAATGAACTTATCTCTTGATTTCATAAAAACTACATTTCAAGAGTGATAACTATATTATCTACCATGGATTAGTCTCTTACATTTGATCAACATGATCTAAGGTGAAATTAGAGGGATTTTAAATGGATGTGATTGTTCTTTATATTTTTTTAAAAATTACAGTTTCCATTTGAGTGTCTAAAGTACGCTTGAAAAATTATAATTTTTTTTTACAATGAAAAATGTTATAGAGGCTAGGACGGGTACTCTATCTCCTAATCAAACATAAGGAAAGGATAATATCATGTTCTTAGACATTAATTTTCACCACCAATGTGGTGGTG
This sequence comes from Torreya grandis, assembly GCA_037957365.1. Lineage (NCBI taxonomy): Eukaryota > Viridiplantae > Streptophyta > Pinopsida > Cupressales > Taxaceae > Torreya > Torreya grandis. The sequence goes on along the minus strand of JARHVA010000142.1, from coordinate 5,263,129 downwards.
ATGTTATGTTTCAGATACAAATTATTGAAGGTGGAGATCTACAACTCCAACTTGAATATTGATAACATTTATTGTTAATGTTTTTGCATGTTAGAGTATTTAAAAAGACATGTATATTAGTGGATTCAGAGGTTCTGGTCATGGTAAAATATGTAATTTTACTATCACAACATTTTTTAATGATGAATTTACAATGGGAGTTCCCGAAAGCATAAATTTCAGTTGGAGGAAATGAACTTGTCTATTAAATGCAAAAAAATAGTGTTTCAACACTGATGGCTATATCATATGCCATATATTAGTTTCTTATGTTTTATCAACATGCTTGAGGATGAAAATATATGTATTTTACATGCACATTAAATTATTTTGATTTATGTAAATGAGTTAAAAAAAATTATGAATGTCTAAAGTTTGTCTAAAAAATATTAATTTTTTTCATATAGGGAAGGATGTTCTTGAATCCAAAATGGGTGCTCTATCTCCTAACCAGGATTACACCATATAAAATGAATTGGTACTATATGTTATTCACCACCCCTGACATGGTTAAAACTCCATATCCATAAAGCACCAAAGGTGGAGATATTCAATTGTGGCTTGAATCTTAACAACATTTTTTCAATGTTTCCATGTGTCAGAGTATTTGCAAAAATGAATATCCAAGTGGATTCATGGGTCATGGTCATATTAAAATATGTAATTTTCCTATCTTGATGTTTTGGAAGTGATATATTTTTAATGAAATTTCATATAAGTGGAAATGTTAGTTACAAGAAATAAATTTGTCTCTTGACTAAATAATAATAACATTTCAACACTAATCACTATATCATATACCACGGATCCATATCTTATGTTCTATCAATGTTATCCATGGTATAATTTTAAATATTTTAAATTCATTTTATATTTATTTAAATTCATGTAAATGTCTTATGATTTTATTTTTATGTGTCTGAATTTCACCCAAAAACTACAATTTTTTCATTAAAGGAAGGACATTCTTAAGGCCAAAATGGGTACTCCATCTCCTTACCAAGATAATAAAAGGCCAATAATGTTTTCCTATAAATTATTCACCACCCCTAATGTGGTGATGTTGACAATTTTTATCCATGAAGCACTGGAGGTGAAGATATTCAACTGTAACTTGAATGTTGACAACATTTGTTATCAATGTTTCTCCATACTGGAGCAACTTAAAAAATACACATCTAGGTGGATTTAGAGGTTGTTTTCATGGGATAATATGTAATTTCATACATTTATGTGTTATAAGTAATTTATTTTTAAGGGGAGGTCCTGAAATTAGAAATGTCCATTGAAGGAAACTAACGTGTCTTTCGACTGCATAAAAATAACATTTCATAACTAATCACTATATACTTTATCATGAATTTATATCATATGTTCGATATAATTTATCTAGGCTGAAATTATAGTTATTTTTAATGCACATGATGTTTCTTTATATTTGTGTAAACAATTTATAGTTTTTTTTTACATATGTTTTAAGTTCTCCTTAAAAATTTTAATGTTTTCATATAGGGAAGGATGTTCTTGAGGCCATAATGGGTATTATGTCACCTAATGCGAATAATTAATGTAAAATAACATGGTATTAAATATTATTCTCTACCTATGATATGTTATAAATTCCATCTTTAGACATAAAGCACTGGAGGTGGATATCTCTAATTACGACTTGAATGTTGACAACATTTATTGTCAATTTTGCATGCTAGAGCACTTGAAAAAATGTGTATCTAGGTGGATTTAAAGGTTGTGGTCCTAGGAAAATTTGTAATTTTCAAATTTATATGTGTTGTAATAAAATATTTTCAAGGGGATCTCTTGAAATTGGAAATGTTATTTGGAGGCAACAAACGTTTCTCTTGACTTCATAAAATAGTATTACAGTATTGATCACTATATTGACTGCCATGGATTTGTCTCTTATTTTCAATAAATATGATCTAAAGTGAAAGTAGATGTATTTTACACAAATTTTATATTTATTTTGGCTCATGTAAATGACATATAATTTTTTTCTACGCATGTTTGAAGTTCACTTTAAAAACTACATTTTTTCATACATGGAAGGACATTCTTGAGGTTAGAAAAAGTACTCTCTATCCTTACCAAGCATACTCCAATGAAAATAACATGGTAATATACATTATTAACCATACATAACATGGTTTAAATGACAATAGTCAGCCACAAAGCATTGGAGGTGGATATATCTAGTCATGGCTTGAATGTTGACAACATTTATTGTTAATGTTTCTACATGCTAGAGTAGTTGTAAAAATATGTATCTGGGTGGAATAAAATGTAGTGGTCATAGGAACATATGTAGTTATCCTATCCCAATGTATTAGAAGCTATTTATTTTCAAGGGGAGGTACTAGAAGTGAAAATGCTCATTGGAGGAAATGAATTTATCTCTTGACTACATAAAAATAACATTTCAAAACTAATCACTATATCAATTGCCACATATTCATCTCTTATGTTAGATAAAATTTATGTGGGGTGAAATTATGAGGATTTAACATGACCATGATGATTATTTTGGTTCATGTAAATGACTTATAGTTTTTATTTTATGTGTGTCTAAAGTTCACCTTAAAAATTGTAATGTTTTCATATAGGGATAAATGTTCGTGAGGCCAAAACATTTAGTTTTCCTCTTAAATACATGTAATCCAAGACTAAGAGCATGGTCATAAACATTATAATTTACCCTTAACATTTTTTATTCCATTTTTCAGACATGATGCACTAGAAGTGAGATATCCAAATGTGGCTTGAATGTTGACAACATTTGTCGATGTTTTTGCATGCTAGAGTAATTGCAAAAACATGTATTCGAGTGGATTTGAAGGTCAAGATCCTATGAAAACATAATTTTTATAGCCAAATGTTTTGGAAGAAATGCATTTTAATGGGAGGTCTCAGAATCAAAAATGTTCGTTAGAAGGAATGAACTTGTCTCTTGACTACATAAAATAAGTGTTCAACATTGATCACTATATCATCTACCATAGATTTATCTCCTCTGTTTAATCGACATGATCCAATATGAAATTAGAGGTATTTGACACACATGATGGTTATTTT
>JARHVA010000142.1:5205000-5255000 GCA_037957365.1 Torreya grandis | reverse complement strand
ATCATGATGTCACAAGTTGATTGGGAACCATTTGCATGATAATAGAGGTGGAACATTAGTTCTTGGATCAATGAATATTGTACAAAAAAAAATTATTTTGATATTTTTTGGTCTTTCACACTAGCCACTAACATTTTTAAATCATAGTAGTACCTACATCTCTCTCTATAAGCTACCCATCTATCAATTTAACTAATTATCGAATCAAATTTACATAGTAATGACTATAATGTATTTTATAAATAATTTTGTGGGTGAGGGTTAAATGTGGGTCCTTCATTGTCCTAATTATCTCCTCAATCTATATTTTATTTTCTACTATATGTGAATCCAAATCCTCTTGACTACTCGGGGTGTCTTGTGGAATTGTATGAGGGTTAAGAGGATTTTGTAGATTTTTATCTTCATCTTAAATTCCCACATTTTATTTTGCACATGGGTGGTTTTGATGGTTTATACAAACTAAAAATTAAATTGTTTTAACAAAAAATAAATAAAAATAAAAATAATACTAATACTAAATTTTATTTTAATTGGCATAAAATTAGTCTAATTACCTCTCCTCTTGCAACATATTGATGTTTGTCTCACTCAACAAGCTTTTAAATAGAGTTTTTTGGTGGCAAAATGAAAATTCAAGGAATGTGAGTTTGAGTTTTAAGATGAAAAACATGTTTTATATTATATGAAGGCTTAAAGGACTTTTTTGTATGGTATTAAAATTGCATACATGGTATAGACTTGATATTACCAAACATAATACTTAAAAATGTGTACTCCTTATTTTAAAATTATATATGTGTTTGTGGTTAATTTTTTATTGGAAAAAATGTCCACTTTTGTTCCCCCAACTTTATATGCTTACCCTATGTGAATCCTACACCATACGATATACTAACTTGTTGTTGGTTAAAATTAATTAAGATAGTAATTCATTTAGGTTGGATATATAGTGGTAGTTAACATTATTCCTTGTCATGTTGAATGGATATAGTCAAAACAAATTCTAGCCATTTTTCTAGGTTGTTACAATAGTTCTTTTACCATACTTTTATAGATTTGGATAGAGAGTTCACATTTGACTCTAATTGGAACATTGTACAATCACATTGCATCCTTCATAGTCTTTAATTATCATCATTCACTTGTGAAAATTCATTAATATTTTTTTCCTAAGATTTATTAACCTCTACTTGAATCAAAACAATTTGATATAAGTGGTTTGATCCATGCTATATGGTAAGATTTTGGTCATGTTAGTTGCTAGCTATTTCTTCTATATTTACATGTTTCTTTATTCCTTTATTGTAATCTCTTTTTTTATGGTCGGCTTATACATGAATAAAATCCTAAATTGAATTGAAAATCTTATATAAATAAACTACACATGTCATGCAAAGGCCCTGATTTTAGAACTTTCTAAAATATTCTCTTTTTTTTGTATTTTTGAATTTGTGTAACATGATAGTCTAAAAATCAAAAAATACATCTAAATGGGTGTGGATAAATGAATGGTGGATCTGGTGTAATATTATAAACTTTTGGATATTGAATCTTTTCAAATTTCCATATATCTTTGTCATTGTGATCATCATATCACTCATGCTCTATAATTGTATCCTTATCTTTTGCATTGTTTTGAATAATGTGCATATGTATATCATGTTGCTCAATTGTCTATGAATCCTCATGTGTGGTTTTTGGATAAATCAACTTTGAGACTTGATTATCATTTTGTAACCTATGATTTTCATCAGTACCATCATGAAAAATATGAGCTATATTATCCTCAAATTTTAATGTAATACAATGTTGTAACTTTTCAACTGTAGCTTCCATTTCATGCAACCATTATTTCCCTAATAAAGTGCTTATCTAATTTCATGCTTGCATAACAAAAAATAGTGTCCAAAACTTTAGAACCATATGAAAATGGTATTTTAATGTCTTATTGAATATTGGCAATATATAGCTTTCCACCATTCATCTTGATCATGACCTATGTGATAAATAAATACAAGTGTACACACATTTGACTCTATGTTCTCATCTATTTATAAATGTTGTTTATATTCATTCTCAATAATAACTTGAATAGTTTGAATAATATGAATAGTGCCTTTATCTTTATATTTCTAAATTTTATATTATAAGTTGAACAAGTATCAATAACATGCCTTATGATTTTATGAGAATGACAAAAGGGTTTTCCCTCTTGCAAAGATAATTTGGTAGTTGATTTATTCCTTACTATTGGAAAAACAAATAATTCCTTGTCAAGTAATAATATTAACATAACATGTGGTCTATCATGTGCACTATTAGCTTGGATTCTAATAATTGGTTCTATATCCACGATCTCCACATTATTTATTGCATCGGTAAATGGTGGCATGTTCATACATATAATGCATTGATCTGTGTATTCTGTCTCTTGATCTCTATAAATTATATATTTTACAAAGATGTTAGTCCATGGTACACCTAATAAAATATTATTCTATGTATTATCTATATTTCAAAAAACATTCTTTCCTTTATCATCATCTAAAATCATTATTTTTCATTTATATGTGTTCACCTGAATGATTTCATTTGAATCTTCTTTGTATCCACCTAGGATAACTAGTGTAAAATTCAAACCACATAAATAATAATCAATTTTTATGTGCATTACATTTGTATCATCATTTTAACTATCATCAAAATCATCATTAGTGAATTTTATAGATATGGAATTTAGATCTTCTAAATTTACTAGTAAATTAATCCATGTACATCTTCTTCTTGTTCTACCTTTTGAGGTGAATGTTGTTTTTTTAGAAAAATATATAGATTGTAACTTTTGATAATTTTTACTAGATTCTCGAATGTCCTATGTACGCATTTACTCTATAGGTATGATCTTCAGTGGCATTACTATAGTAGATTGAGGTGATTCTAACAGTGATTGATTCTTAGTAGTAAATTTTGTAATCTTACAATATCTAAATGGTTAATTATCATTAGGGCATGTATATAAGTATCCTTTATATATAAATTTGAAAAATTGATGTAAATTAGAAGGTATAGCTTTAATTGCATGTGTACATGGCCTATCTGATAGTAAATTATAGTGAAAATGATTATGCATTAATTGATACCAAGTAGATAATATTTTGGGCCTTGTCGTGATATTCAAAGTGATAAAACCCAAAGCTTGGTAAGGCATATCATCAAATTATTTGATTTTATTATATGTATTTTTAAGATATTCCATATTAATACCCATTTTTTTTAGGAATGTAAGATTGAAAATTTTCAATCATGAACCATTATCGATCAAAACCCTTTTATTGTTGTAATTTTGATTTAAACTTGTATAAACAAAGGAAGATTTTGATCGATAGTAGATTTAGTAGGAAAATCTTGATTTTCAAAAGATATAAAATATTTAATATCATTTAAATTATTTACAACAAATTCAAAAAAATAAGGCTATGTGTCATGAGGCATAGGTGTCTAATTCAATGCTTGATATAAAATATCCTTGAAAAATAAAAGCTTTCTGAAGTAATTCTAACATAAAAATCTTAGCTAGTGTATCCCCTAACTTTTTAATAATATCATACTCTTTATATTTATTAAATAGTCTCATTATATTGGGGTTGGGGATGGGGAGGAATTTCTTGATTTTATTCCTCTTGTCTTTCCTCATAAGGCACCTGACCTCATCTAATGATAATATCTCAAACTAGAGGATCTACTATAAGCTTAAGGTGAATAGTAAATGTGGGATATGAGTTGAGATATTTTGGAGGTCTAGGGGTAGGCAAAACAAAGGATAAATTTGATCCCTCTAATACATATTAGTAATATGTGGCAACTCAAACTGAGCTATACAACAATAAGCATCGTAGAACTATTCATTATTAAGCTCTTGATTGACATGGAAATCTATGTTTGCCATTAAATTATGCATCTACAGAATTGCATACAAGTGAAATAATTTACATTTTATATTCAAAGAACATGTAAACAACACCAATAAACATTTAACCAAGAAATAATAGATAGATTAAAAAATTATGATTATGATTAGTAGAAAAATAAAAAAATCTAAAATTTAAAACAAAAATGCTAAATAAGATAAAAGGAAACCATAAGGGAAGATAGAGTTTTGTAATATTCTATCAATGGATGGGTCCACCAATATGTTTTATCAAAATTGTGGAATTAAACAAGTGTTAAATCAATTATGACAAATTATTGAGTAAAATCAAAATGTATAAGATATGTAATAAATCAGACAAGACTGATTTAGAACCTACTATTTATGGAAAGATACTAAAAAGGGAAAGTAATAAAGACAAATTATTTAATTTTAACTCAGATATTATGGACTATAATAGATATTACATGGTATATTTTGGGTCTATGTGATGTTGTTTTGAATCAGGAATAGGGCTCCATTTGATTCTAGGACAAGGCTACACTATTCAAAAAAGGCCAACCTATGTTATTATATGTAGGTTTAACCAACATTCAATAGGGTTTTAACCTCTATGTAAATTCAAATTAGTTTTCATTCACCTATAGGTCATTTGTGTGTGATTGAGGTCACTCGAATCACTATAGAAGCCATTATATGCCTTCTTCTTGGAACCCTACTTCAATTAATAATTAGGAACAAATCTGATAGATGAGGTAAAATGGGTTAGTGGTTGAATTTGTGTTTGACCTCAAAACCTATATGTTGATCACTTACTATATACCAATTCTAGAAAGAGGGATAAAACTATATGTATTTATCACATGCTATGTTGGTGTGTGTGAAATGCTGGTGTAATGGTATATGCTAGTGTAATCATGGTGTAATTATGTGATTCAATAATGACTTGTGACCTTGGAGGTGTATTCAAATTTAGCTTATGGATAATTTGGCTCTATAGACTCAAAATTAGGAAGAATAGGTGATTTCCTCTCAATGTGTAGTTATAATAAATCTAGTGTTTACAATATATAATCTTCGTGCCAACTAGAAAACAAATAAATGGAAAATGTGCTTATATAGTTGTACTTTTGTAAATTCCTTGAAATGGGATTTTTAAAACATGTAGGATGACCCATTAGGTGAATTTTAATTTGAGGAATTAATCATTTTTTAGTAGGAGGATGCAACAGGCAACTTCAGACACTTTAAGTGAACAAGATTATCATGAAGAAGTAGCCTTGTCTAAGAAAATAAGACAACAAAACTAGAAGTGTGAATCAATCAAGGGATGAGTTTAGGCTATTTGGAATGAGGAATAATAATATCAAGGATCAGATTTTTTTAAGGATTAGGATCATCCACATAGAAGTAAAAGAATAGTGTTTTAGAATTGTGGAATTGAGAATGAGTTAAGTGTCTATAAAATGATGGTTACAACTACATTATTTTAGCATTAAATTTAAATTTTAATGACTACACTTATACATTCCTAAGTGCCCCTATTGGTGATATTGGTATTCTGTCAGCCATAGTAATGGTGTATTTTATCTTATGAAACTTTTATTTTCCAAGTGCTTCTAAAGTGGTATAGGGAAGGACGTTTATGTCTACCTCTAAGTATAGTAAATTATTTTTGACTTCTTGGTTGCCAATTTTGACATCTAAGAGTATCAACATCTTTTTCCATTTTTTTCTAGTTTTGAATACTTTTTTTAATCTAATATACTTACCTAATGTTCACATTTTTTTTTATTCTAATATTTTTAAAATTTCATTAATTCTTCCAACAAGCCTTTATTTTTAACTATTTTTATTATTTGTTTTAAATTCTCAATTTCAACCTCATTGTGGTAAGCCATCTCGATTTGTTCCTTATCTTTTTTTATCTTGAAAGTTTTCCTACTCTTTATTAATATTCTTTCATGTTCATATGTATTAGGATAGTTTCCTTGACTATCCTTGTTCTTATCTTCGTATGAATTCATTAATTTTTATTTTCATTTATCATCTTCACTAGACTTCTAGTTGTTACTATAATTCTTGGTTTTGGTTTGTCAATTGTTATTCTTATTTATTTTTCAGGTTTTCCCTATGTTCTTTCATCACTATTTGACACTATCTTATTACTTTTAAATTGATGTCTATTTATAGGAACATTCTCCTTCCTCTTTGATTTTATCATCTTATTTTCCATGCCTTACTTCATTACACCATATTTTGGTCTCTTAGACCTTTGGATTTTTCTTTAACTATTTTGCACCTTTCTGTAGTGGGGACCCTTCTAGTTCATCTATTTTTTTGCCTCCATTTTTATATAATTTTGTCACTTCAGGGAAATAAAATGAGTCTTGGGCTACTTTCTCATGGTAGAAACCACATTCCACATATGGCTCCTCCATACAATTTATTGTGATGTGTCAAAGTTTTTTGCACTTATAATAAGAGGTAGTCTCTTCAGGTTGTATCCTTGGATATACCCTTGGTTATAACCTCTCCTTCCCTAGGAACTCCCTCTTACACCATGGTATCCACATGTATAACCACCCTACACCCTTCCCTATACCCACCTTGGTTGTTATTATAATAATGGGGTTGGGGGTTTTTTGGTATAAAATTTTGTATTGTTGGGTTGTTGAGGTATTATTGTCTAGGGTGTGGTAAGGTTGGATTTCCATTTTTTGGTGGTGGTGATGGAATTTTTTGGATGACAATAACTCTTTTTATATTTCTTTGATGTATGTTTTAAATCATATCATGTAGGGTAAGTCTGGTTGTAGTGATTAAATGATCTGCAAGTAGTACAATACATCAACTGGTTTGTTGGTGGTGCTACCTCAATCATGGAACAATTTTTTTGTGGGCATTGATAATATCTCTAAAATATTATAAAATATATTATATCTTCATTTTTGGGACATACCCATTGGTTTTTGTGATGATCTCATTGCTGTTGCTCATTTCACCTTATTTGATGTGGGCACTTTTTCTATGAGTGCCCTTTTCTGTTACAAATTGTACACCATATTTAAGGTCATGGTAGGTTATTTCTAACTAGTGGTGAGATAAAATCATCTCATTTAATTTGAATTTATCTTTTTGACTATAATTTTTATAATTCTTGTTGTAATCTCTTAATATTATCTTTTAGTGAGGAATCCATTTCTCATATTCAAGACTGTGCTACTAGTCATGATATCATCTCTAGTATCTCCAAAAATGTGTTAAATATATGTACATCCATATTAGCCATAAGTATGGTATTAAAACCAAAATAAACCATTGAATCTAGGGTAAGTGCATGGTTTTAGGGGACAATTCCATGTACTTTATAGAAAAATAAGTGAGACCTTGTTTACATTTAGTTGATGGCTTAAGTAGACAATCCTCCATCACTGCGAGCTGAGATAGACATAGGCATTATTGTTGTAATTTCATTTACATAGGTGCTAATAGAGGTATATATTAACTTGTAATTTTGAATTGTAAATGTAGATTTGTTTTAATAATTTTGATACATACTTGGGGAAAAGTATAACTTATGTGGATGTATTTTATATGCAGAGTTGACCTATGACATCTAATAGTCCTAATCAGATGATTAGTAAGGCAACTTCTCATGTTTTGTCCCTATTTTAGATGTTTATTACAAAAGTTGAGCCTGCCATTGACTTGTTTGAGCATCAAAATAGATTGAGCATGACCACATCTTGCAGTAAGTGAATGTTTAAATTATTTTTTATTATAATTTTAAATTAATTTCTTAAAAATTGGTTGAATGTAAATTATGTTAAATTTGTAATAATACTTATATTTGAATAGGTTCACCTATAAGTGAGCTATGAGTGTAGGACCTACACTCAGACCTTGGAGTAATCCAAGGCATTAGAGGGATCTCCATCTACCATTAGGGCATCTCAGAGAGAGTCTTCTTTGAGGAAGGCAAAGAGAGGGAGGTTATTTGATGATTACGATGTCTTACATGAGATATAATTTTTTGTATGCCTATATGGCAATTTATTAATTTTTGGCATTGTATATGCATATATGACATTCACATAACATGGCAATTTATTAGATACTATTTTGGTAGATGTAATTTTTTGTATGCATATCATGGTAATCTATGTAGTATTGACATTTTACATGTGCCTATATGATTTTTTGAGTTTTCATCTGAATTATGTTAATGTATCTAATTTATATTTAGTTTTAATTTGAAATTTTACTATATAGTGTTATTTTGATCTTCCAAACTATTATCTATCGGATCTCATATTTAATGTTTTACACAAATGAGGATTAAAAATTTGTTATTTTTAATGTTAGAAAGCTCAGATCTCCCATATTTTTTTAAATTAAAATTTTTATTTGATTGTGTGTAGTGGAAATGATTAATGACACTCTTATCTATTTTGCATTTGTCATCACCCATTTATAACTTTTCAATTGACTAATGACACTCTTATCTATTTTGCATTTGTCATCACCCATTTTAACTTTTTAATTTATCATTAACACAATTCGATTTCACTTAAAGCCCATACCCAATCATGTTCAAACTTGTATAATGCAAAGAAATAAAATCATTCATAAATCCCTACAAATGTCTCACTTGGATACCTATACCTGCAAGTTACTTGATCTTTCACCTTCCCCTGGATCTAATGACTTTTTTACTAGATTTTATTGAAACTAGGCCTACTCCTTGTATGAATTCTATGATTCTTGTTCTTTTATATTTTCCCTCACCTCTCGATTAATCTCTATTAATACCTCTTCTACACTCAACTCCTTTTGGTGACCATGTACATGGTCTACTTCTTTGTCTTTGCAGCTTTATCTTTGATAAACTTGTAAGATAAAATTTTGGTTGACCTTGACTATAATGTCTTTAGTCTGATAAAAGGCAACCTTACTGACTTAAAATACAATATTCACTCATGAGACAATGATCCATATTTGGCCAAAACCCTTTATCAACCCCTAATACCACCTAAAGCATAGTTTGTTCTTCTATGTTTAAGAAGGCTATGAAAGTCCTATTCATATGCTCTAAGATCATGAAGAATTACAACCTCACTTATCCACTCTTTTCTCAACTTGATTCAAATTCCACTCTCAAGCAATCTTCTTTTAAACTAGTCAATTACTCATTAGGTTTGCTCTTAACTAGTCACCAATCTTTCATATCTACTCTCCTTCTTTTGAACAATATTATTTAAGACACTTTGGATAGGTATTAGGACAACTCAAGGATTTATGTAGGCCTCATAACTTACAAAAAATCAACCAAATATAGGTCTCTAAGAGATTGAACTCTCATTCTCAATTTCTATCTTTTTAATTTTCTAGGTCTCTAAACCTAGTTGTTTCTCCAATAGGTCAATTTATCAAAATAGAGTTTGTATCTCTTAAAATTTATATTTATGGTAGTATTTTATCAATTTTAACATGTTCTAACACTTATCCAAGTTTATAGAACTCAAATCAACCAAAAACTCTTCTTACCTTATGCACAACTTTCTTAAAAATGGTCTTCTATAGGTATACATAAAAATAGTCCTCTATAATTAAAATTACAAACCTCTTGTCAACCAAATGATACTTGGACCAAGTTATAAGATCCATTCCCTAGCTTATCACAATGTTTTAGACCTTATTGTTCAATTATTTGAGTATTAGAGGTGTTTTACTCATGAAATCCTTACATCAAATTTACTCAAAATTTATGCAAGTTGAGAGCTTAGCAAAGACTATTTTCAACATATATTATACATGTATTTTCTTTTTGAGACTAGTTTCTAACCCTTCAACACTTCACTCATTCAGCACCTTCAACACCTCACTCCTGACATTTTATTGATTTTTAGGCCTATCCCTTAAAGGTGTTAGGCCTCCTAAAATTGATATTTAAAAATATCAAAAACCTATTCTAGCCTCAAAATCGCCTTGAACACTTAAAATACAATTTCATGAAAAATTGGGTGAGAAAAGGGAGAGAGGAGAATGAAAACACTAACAAAAAATGTTGTCAAAGTTTAAGTTGTGATTGAATAACTATGGTTCTGATATTTCTTGACCAAAAAATGACACTTATAACATGTTTGGTAGGGTGGATAACATCTAGGACTAGGTTCTTGGCCTTCCATTATGCCCAATCAACAAACCCACCAACATCTGACCTCAAGAATGCCCTTCCCAATACAAGAAAAATGCAATTTTAAAGCCTAAATTCAAACATGTGTAAAATGAAACATGTAAGTCATTTATATGAACCATCAGATACCTTTCCTACCTTTTTAATCCCTGTAATTACACCTTATAACACTCATTTGGAACCTTATAGAGAAATCCATTGGACAAGTTGTAGTAATGGGTCCAAAAATCCAACTTTTTGGCATTGAACAAGCAACTTATTGAGCTCCAACTACCATTTCTACCTCTGGGACCTCCACCTAAGAATATATCACTTTAATAACACACACACACACACACACACACACACACATATATATGCTGAAAATTACACATTATCATACTTACACAATTTTCAAATCCACCCAAAATTTCATTTTCACTACCATTCAAGAGCGTAGAAACACTAACAAATGTTGTCAAAGTTTAAGTTGTGCTTACAAAACTTTGGTTCCAATGATTCTTGACCAAAACCTAACACTGCTAACATGTCTAGGGAGAAAATAACATCTAGGAATAGGTTCTTCACCTCCCATCAGTCTTGATCAACAAAACCACCACCCATTCCAGCCTCAAGAATGCCCTTCTCAATATAATAAAAATGCAATTTTTTAACTTAAGTTCAAACATGTGTAAAATGAAACCTATAAATCATTTTTTTGAACCATAAAATCCTTCCCCTACCTATTTAATCCCTATAATCACATCTTATATCACTTATGTGGAACCTTCTAGAGAAATCCATTGGAAAGTTGCAGTGACAAGTCCAAAAATCCAACTTTTTAGCATTAAACAAGCAACTTCTTGAGCTCCAACTGCCATTTCTACCTTTAGGACCTCCACATGAGAATATATCACTTCATTCATGTCTATATATTAAAATTACATGTTAAAACACTTCCACAATGTTTAAATCCACCCAAAAGTGCATTTTCACTACCGTTTAAGAGTGCAAAAACACTGACAACAAATGTTGTCAAAGTTTAACTTGTGGTTGCAAAAATCTAGTTTCAATGCTTTGTGACCAAAAATTGACATTTCCAACACATATAAGGGGAAGGATAACATCTAGGACTAGGTTTTTGGCCTCCCATTAGTCCCAATCGACAAACCCACCACCCATGCTGGCCTCAAGAATGCCCTTCCTAATACAAGAAAAATGTATTTTTTACCCTAAGTTCAAACACACATAAAATGAAACCTATAATTCATTTATATTAACTATCAAATCCATCCCCTACCTATTTAACCCTCTAATCACACCCTAGAGTACTCAGGTGGAACCTTTGAGAGCAATTTGTTGGACAAGTTGCAATGATAGGTCCAAAAATACAACTTTTTGGCATTGAATAGGCAACTTCTTGAGATCTGACTGCCATTTATACCTCCAAGACCTTCACTATCATTTATATCACATATATATAGGAAAATTACTTGTTATCACACCACCACAATGTTCAAATCCACCTAGAAGTGCATTTTCACTACCATTTAGGAGTTTCTCTTAGATTGAAGAATATAGAATTCTCTAATGGCATTGCCAACCACATGAATGTGGAAGCTTATCTGGCACCACTAACCTACAATTTTTTTATTAAGTATTTTAAAATTAAATTCATATTTACTACCTTGAAAATAAAAAACATTTGGTAAAATTTATTACATCTACATTTGAAAAGTCAACATACCTACGTATTTCAATCCCATGAACCAATAGGATCTGCTCTAACCTTAATAGTGTTGGAAGTAAAATTAATGAGATGGGGGGTGAATAAATCTTTAAAAACTTTAATACAATTCTAATTAAACATTCATGAACATTCATTCAAACATATGGATCAAACAATGACTAAGTAACCATCCACATATGCATGAAACATAAGAACACAAGATAACACATCATATATGTGGGAAACCCTCAAGGGGGAATAAAACCCACTGATCCATACAAGTGGAATATAGTCCTATAAGACAAAATATCACAATTTAGTGAAGCACCAACTCTACATGGAGCACCAATCCCAACTAGCTAAGCACCAACCCAATTAGGTTTTAGCAAGCTCTAACATGCAAAGAGGCACCATCCCACTAGATGACTCAGCACCAACTCAGCCATATAAAACCTTTGATCACATTTATAAAAAAAAAAATCATACAACATATGATTAGCATCTTCTTCAGTTCTTCTCTCTCTTTTATCCCTCTCAAACTACCTTTTAGGCTTCTTCACTCATCTAGGTCTCTTCAAGATAGATTAGGTCATATGACTTTGATATTCCTATATAGTACCTCTATTATATATTCATTATAGTTTATTCACACCTATATTATGGTCTAAAATATCTCCTTTATCTCTTCAATCTTCTATTTCATTCACTCATTCACCCAATTTTCTTAACTACCTCAATTAGGCTTAATTAGTCTTGCTCTTATACAAGTCACTTGCTCTCACACACCTTGGTCAGAAATACATGATTGAACACTTGGATTAACCTTAAAATATGTATTATAACATTTTTTAAACATTAATCAAAAAATACATTAGGTCAGCCATAACTTAATAGATCAAATCTTCTTTTAGTTCTTAAGGAGACCTAATTTAATTAGGCCTACTTTAGCAACATGTTACCTCATAACCCCTTGAAACAAAATACACTTGATTAAAAAATAATATAATTTAAAAAATCAATAAAATATAAATTATCAAACTTAAATTTAATTCCAAAACACCTTTTAGGTCTAACCACCACTTGAACCCCTTTTTAAAACATTGTTCATAGTAGGCCTTTATACACATAGAAAGTCTGTTTGAATAATTGAAGCATAAACAATTTTTTTACAAATAACCATAAAAATAAATCACATATTAAAAAACATCATGACCTTAGATTCATCAAAAAATTAATTATATACTTAAACTCAGGGTATACAAGCTCAAACTCTTCTCTACAAAATGCTCACTCTAAACTACCAACTAACCTCAAAACATAATCATAGAAACTTAAACTTATGACACCTAAAATAACACAATAAAAGAATTAAAATGTATTAACATGATCCTATAACATCCTTATGATAACCTCCAACAAAAATCATAAGCTCTAATGGCAACTATTAGTCTTGCAAACCAATTTGTTGACCTTCTCTCTCACATACCTTGCTCAGCTAGACAAGCCATTTTGGCTTCAACATTTTCACTACTTTCACTTACTAAAAAAAATTATACAAAGAACTAATAGGACATAAAATTACCAAAAAACATATCTATGTACTTATATCCATCACTCTTTCATTAAATCACACTAAATTCCACCTTTTCATACTACCTAGGTTTTGCACTATTTTCTTCATTAGGCCTGCTAACAACTGGCCAACTTGGATCACAAGATTTGAAAACTTGAGGGATATAAATTGTCCAAAAACATTTATGGACACAAAATAAAAGTCTCAAAAAAAATTATCCATCTATTTATAAAATTTGACTTGGTCAACTCTGACTGCTACAACAAATCTCTGAGAAACAATGCCTTTCTTGTAGGGTCAACTTACTCACTTGAAGACTCAATTACTCTTTTAAATACCTAGGAGAATTTAATATAACCTCCAATCTCTAAATTATCCATACCAATCCATTCTAATTACTTTATAACAACTTCATTCATAGCGGGTCACTATTAGGGTTCTTTGAGGGTTTAAACCATCTTCCATTATTAGCAATCATTCATAAAGCTTAGCCCCTCATTCCAACAAATAATGCCTATAAATTTGAGATATTACATTTCCCCATATACCATGAATATATTATGTCCTCACATAGATGCTGCATGTGCCAATGAACACTTGAAACACCTATTTGGGTAGATAATTCTTCATCGTATGCACTCAAGAGACCTTAAAACATTTTTTCAAGCCTAAACCTTCATAATTTGACCTTAAACTTTTTCAACACACCTAGGATAACCTATCACACCATTGAAAATTCTCAAATTCTCATTCTTATCTTGAAATCTGAATCTCATACCTTATTTGGCCACCATCTCTCTCTCTTTGCTCTCTAGACCTTGACCTATAAACCACATTAGCCCTTGAAACTGACCTTCTAACCATTTTTCAAGATTTTAACACCTCATATACATGCCATACAACCTATTACCATGTTCAACCACTACCATACATCTTCTCACATAGTTGAGTCCACTCATCTCACCAAGAAACCAAGCTCATGCCTTCACATAAGGTCTCTTCGTGCCATGACTAGGCCATGACAAGATTCCTTAAGCTCTTAATACTTGATATAAGGATCTAATTTTTAAGAAATTATCTCATCACAAAAACACTCAACTATCCACTATAACACTCTCTTTAATGAACTCATACAAACCTCATCACAACACTCTTCTTTGTTAAGAACTTGATAACTAACCTTGATCATCTTTCACTAGAGTAACATCAAACTTGACACAAGCCTTCCAACAACAAAGACAACATTAAGAAACAACCTTGACCATTGATCACCTTTGACAACTTCATGTAAATAACTCAACTATCCTTTATTATCTAGACATCAGACTTCACTCATGCATACCTCAAAGACCAATCACCATGCATCTTCACCAGATGCATCTAGACATCAATGGCAACACACTTTGACATTAATGAAATTAGATTGACATTAATTGTAACACTATGCCAATAAACTCCCCCTTTATCATTTATTTCAAAACACACTATAGTCTTATCAATCTCTTCTCCCCAAATTGGTATTTCTCCCCTTTTGACATTGATGACAAAGGGTCTTTCAGAAATACCTATATGATCCTTGAACCTAAACTTCAAGAAACCACACAATGAAATATTGACAAAATACTCACATTAGGATTATACCAATTATTGTAGATAAATTTTAGAATGTTTGAGTTTCTCCTCAACAAACCATGCCTCTTATGCCATCTACATCTTGACTAAACTATATATAGAGATCCATCTCAACTTTTGATTGTTCTTAATATCCTTATATATCTGACATCAACCTAAAATTTTCCTTCATACTGACTTGAAATTTCACATATCTACCTTTATCCTTGGAATCAAAAAGCTAACAAGTTCCCCCTAAGTCCATACTCTCCTTTTGAGTCACATAATGAATAACAAGCTCTTCTTGTATAAGTCCACTATTCATTAGGTCTGTAAAACACCTAGTTTACTATCTACCAAACTTCTATCTTTCTTGATCACCTTCACCTCACACAACTAGGGCATACCGAGCATATAGACCTATGATACATGACCCGAAGGTCATATTCAAATGCTTAGAGAAATCTCACTCAATACTTATGAACATAAAACATCTCTATAATCACACTTGTCTACCATGTCTATTGGGTTTGTCTGCTATCAAAGATATTATCTCAAGGGAACAATCTAGTCCTTCATGTTAGAGAAAATATCACTCATGTCATGTCCATATGTTATCTCAGATGTTCTTCTTGCATCAATCTATCTCCTTCATGTCTTTCTCACTAAGACATTCTCAATACATTAATATTGCATTAATGACACTAAGGTCACTCTCCATTTACATTGAACATCCATCTTTCATATTAAGGACCAAATGACAACATTTTCATTCATCTTCATTCTTACTGGCAATACCGTATCTAATATTATCAAACCTCTGAGCAAGACTATTTTGATAAGTCTTGTACTTCACATATTTTGTCAATGACCCCATACATTGTCTACATGCAACACATGATCCTAAGATCATTTTGATTCTCATAGAGAAATTCATTCTTTTACATCATGAAGGACTCTCCTAGGATTTATTAATATATGAAGATAAGAAACCCTCATAGGTTTATCTTACCTTTGTCTTGCATGTTCTTCTTCATACCCCATATACTGACCATGTAGAATACATAGTCATGTATTACATGACCTTAGAAACACCTTTAGACTTTTGGACCAGTTTTTATTCAAGTCAAGAATCATTCAAAAAAAAAATTTCAAGAGACCTGGTTAGCCAATGTCAAAGACCTTCATGACATAGTCAACTTTCATGATGTTTTTTCTTACACAAAATACACTTCTAGATCTCGCTCAATGCATGGAAAAGATCTATAAGGAACCAAGAGAATCATACAACATTAAAAACATCATTTCCAAGGTTTTAGACTAGTTATAATTATATTTATCTCTACTTATATCTTTGCAACTTTTCACAGTCTACAACCTTTAACTTTGACATGCATTTATTGTAATTGTATGAATAGTTAAGAGCTACTTCAACTTTTTAGATTTTATTCACATTATCTACTTCATCTTTTATTTTTACACCAACCTATTTTGATAAATATCATGGCTTATATTCAATTTTATATGCTCTTGGGTTCCTTAGTAGACTAGTTCAAATTCAAATTTAATGGTCATATTTTTGAATTACAATGACTATTTCCCAAGGGTTAAACTTGATGGTCTCTAGCATGTCTCTTGTTTGCAGACCAATTTTAATGGCATATAGATTGAGCTAGAAGACTCCTCATAACACCAAATTTTTAGGACAACTTCTTGAAACATTTCACATCATCTCCATATAGCCATTTGACCAAGTTTGATTTTTAGGTGCATTTAATAAAATCATAAAATTGCTGGTCTGGGAGGATCTCCATGATGTTCAATGATAGTTTGGCTTCTCAAAGATTATGATATGTATTTCACTTTCTCCAAATGGTAATTGAGATCTAAAAAACCTCACCAAGGCATCTATAAGACCCTCAAAACATCCTCTTAGGCATTAATGATCTCCACCAATGATATATACCTCCAAACCATCATGTACCTTTGATATCAATTATAACATCAATAATCTCCTCAATCACTAAATTTTTTATCTTAGAACTATCTCAATAAATATAATCATGAAACATCTCAGAAATCATGTTCCCCCTAACTCCATAACTTGCTCACCATATGAATCAATAGTACACATAGATCATCTCTAACATAGATCAAGAACCTTAGTACTAATACCAAATCTCAACATAGATCAAGCTCAACTACTCATCATAAACAAATACCAAAACTTACCTCTCAACATGCCAAAAGACCACACTTATAGCTCAGAATCAACAATCTTCAACATATCCTCATACCTTCTTGACATACAACACCTATCAAAGATCAACAAGCATCCACCATGTTTCCACTTATTGATGAGTGTCTCCATGAAGCCTAAAGGAGTCACCCTTTCCATAGGGCACTAGAACAACACAAATTTAGGAGATTCCTAGATCTCCATACTCTCACAAGATTGAATATTCTTCAACATCCTTTTAGGCTTGACTATCAACTTAGGCTTGACCTTTGACTTGGCCTCTTCATCATCCTTCTGACCTGACAAAGAATACTCTTGACATTCTTTCAAATCTGAATTATGCTATACAATAACAAACAACCCTCCTTGGTGTATGAGTTGATCATGTGTCACCTTGATTGAATTTCACTTTTATACCTTGATTTGCTTTTACTCCTTCACTCTATGAGCTTCAAACTTCTTGATTTCACTAGCATTATCCTTGGCTTGGGCTAAATCATTTGACTCATCCTTACTACTTTGATCAACCACATGAGAACTAAGACCTCTCTTGTCTCCTGACATGTGGCTTGAGCAACCACTATCTATAATATGAGCTTTCATATAATATTCTTCTTTATTCATATGATCCTCCTTCATCTTATCCATATATTTTGAATTCTTGATCCATTTCTTAGTGGCATGACTATGAACTTTCTTGTCTTGACATGTCTTCATCATATGCCTCATCTTGTAATATCTTGTAATGTGTCCTCTTTGATAATAGTTATAGCACACATCTCTCATACCATTATTCCTTACATAACTCCATGAATACACACATTTGAATGATCTTCTATAGTATCTCCTTCTAAAGTCTCTTGATTTATGACCAAACTAGATACAAGAGAAATAACAACCATTAAAGGAACTTGCATACCTTATGGCATTAGGTTGTCTAGTAGTACTTGTCTTCATTCTGATAACACCATCATTCTCATTGACCTTTGAGGTTTGACTCTCCTTGGATTAATCTTTCTTCTTGTGGTCTTCTTTGAATCCAAGACCTGCCTTGACATTTTTAGATTTTTGACTACTCAAGATGTCATCTAGGACACTTGAACTCTTCTCAACTTTTTGATAGGTCTTCAAATTGCTTGATGTCTACTCTAACTCTACCTTTAATGACTTCACTTCTCTTCTAATATTGGATTATTCTTCCATAAGACTCTTCCCTTTTTAACAACATCCATTATCCATTTATATGAATAGACCTTCATTTTTATCATGATAAACATTATAATTGTCACAATCCATGCATGTGCTTCTTAGGATCACTTTTAAGATGTTAGACCTATCTCAAAAGACCTAATTTGATACCAATTATTTGAATCACAATGAATAAGAGGGGGTGTGAATTATTCTTTAAAACTTTTATTATAATTCCAATTAAGCATTCATGAACATTCATTCAAACATGTAGATCAAATAATGACTAAGTAACCATCCACATGTGCATGAAACATAAGAAAACAAGATAACACATCACATATGTGGGAAACTCTCAAGGGGGAAGAAAAACCACTGATATTTAAAAATTGACTATATTCCTATAAGTCAAAATATCACAATTTATTGAAGTACCAACTCCACATGGAGTACTAACCCCAACTAGTTAAGCACCAACCTAGCTAGGCTTTAGCAAGCTCGAAATTGCAAGGAGGCACCAACCCCCTAGATTACTCAGAACTAACTCATCCATCTAAAAAATTTAATCAAATTATAGACACCTTGTTGATCATACAACATATGATGATCATCTTCTTTAATTTTTCTCTCTTTTATCCCTCTCAAATTGCCTTCCAAAATTTTTCGCTCATCTAGGTCTCTTCAAGATAGATTAGGTCATATGACCTTGATATTCCTATATATTACCTTTTTTATATATTAATGATATTTTATTCCCACATATATTATGGTATACAATACCTCCTTCATCTCTTCAATATTCTATTGCATTCTCTCATTCACCTAATTTTCTTAACTACCTCATTTAGGCCTAATTAGTCTTGCTCTTATACAAGTCACTTGTTCTCACACACCTTGGTCATATATACACACTTTTATTACCCTTAAAATAGGTCTTATAATAAATTTCAAACATGAATCAAACAATAAATCAGGTCAGCCACAACTGAATATACCAAATCCTCTTTTAGTCCTTAAGGAGACCTAATTCAATTAGGCCTACTTTGGCAACATGTTCCCTCATGACCCTTTGAAAAAAAATACACTCATTGATGAATAATATACTTTAAAAAATAAGTCAAATATACCATATCTAAATTCACTTTAATTCCACAACACTTTTATGATCCAACCACCACTTGAACCCCTTCTCAAAACACTGTTCATAATAGGCCTTCATACACCCAAAAAGTCTGTCTTGAACAATTAAAGCATAAATACAAATTTTAAAAATAAATATAACAATAAATCACATATTAAAAAACCTCATGACCTTATTTTAATAAAAAAATTCATTATATACTTTAATTCAAGGTATATAGGCTCAAACTCTTCTCTGCAAAATGCTCACTCTAAATTGCCAACTAGCCTCAAAACACAGTCATAGAAACTTAAAATTATGACACATAAAAGAAAAAAATAAAGGATTTATAGTAAATAAAAAATATCCTAAAATATTCTTATAACAACCTAAAACAAAAATATCATAATCTCTAATGGAAACTATTGGTCTTATAGACCAATTTATTGACCTTCTCTCTCATAGACCTCACTTAGCCAAATAAGCCATTTTAGATTTAACATTTTCACTACTTTCACTGACTACAAAACCTTATAAAAATAATTAATAGGAAATAAAATTACCAAAAAACATATCCATATACTTAGATCCATCACTCTTTCATGAAATCACACTAAAAGCCACCTTTTCATACTACATGTGTTTTACACTATTTTTATTCATTAGGTATGCTAGCGACTGGCCAACATGGATCACAAACTTTGCACATATAATGGATATAAATTATCCAAAAACCTTCATGTACACAAGATAAAAGTCTCAAACTTTATCCTCTATCTATTTATAAATTTTTAATTGGTCAACTCTGACTGCTATAGCAAATCTCTAAGAAATAAGGCCTTTCTTGTAGGGTCCACTCACTCGCATGAAGACTCAATCACACCTAGAAATACCTAGGAGAGTTTAATACAACCTCCAATATTTAAATTATCTATATCAATCCATTCTGAGCACTTTAGAATAACTTCTTTCATATCAGGTCACTATTCAAGTTCTTTGAGGATTTAAACCATCTTCCATCATTAGCAATCATTCATAAAGTTTAACCCCTCTTTCCAAAAAATAATGCTTGAAAATTTGATCTAGGACCCTTCCCCATCTATGATTAATATCTTAGGTCCTCATTCAGATGATACACATGCCAATGAACACTTAAACTTTTTTAGGTAGATAATTATTCATCTTGTGCATTCGAGAGACCTTAAAACACTTTTTTAATCCTAAACCTTCAAAATTTGACCTCAGACTTGGTTAACACACCTAGGGAAATATATCACAACACTAAAAATTCTCACATGCTCATTCTTATCTTGAAATCTAAATCTCATACCTTATTTGGCCACCATCTCTCTCTTTGTTCTCTATACCTTGACCTACCAACCACATTAGTCTTTGAAACTGACCTTCTAACCACTATCCAATCTCTCAACACCTTATATACATGCCATATAGCCTCTTACCATACTCAACCACTACCATACATAGTCTCACATGCTTGAGATCACTCATCTCACCAAGTAATCAAACCCATGCCTTCACACAAGGTATCTTCATGCCATGACTAGGCCATGACAAGATTCCTTAAGGTCTTGATACTTGACACAAGGATATGTTTCTTAAGAACTTATCTCATCATAACAACACTCAACTATCCATTGTAACACTCTTTTCAATGAACTCATACAAACCTCATCACAACACTCTTCTTTGTTAATAACTTGACAACTGACCTTAATCATCCTTCACTAGAGCAACATCAACCTTGATCATCTTTCACTAGAGTAACATCAAACTTGACACAATCCTTACAAAAACAAAGATAACACTAAGAAATAACCTTGACCATTGATCACCTTTGATAACCTCATGTTGATGCCTCAACTATCCTTGCTTACCTAGACATCAACCTTCACTCATGCATACCTCAAAGACCACTCACCATGCATCTTCACCAGATGCATTTAGACATCAATGAAAACACTATACCAATAGATAGTATCAAGAATAGCTTCAGGTCTGACTCTTGAACTTTCCATAATTTCCTTTTTAATGGCTTCTTATGATATTTTTGTAATTGAATATTCATTGCAAGAATCAAATTTGGATAGTGCATTATCTTCTTTTGAGTTTCAAACTCTTCAAACAAAGATTCATCGAAATTTTTTATAGTATATCATTGAAACCAAGTTATAATGACTACCACTGACCTAGTGGGATAGTCAATGTTTTCTCCATCTATAACTGGGGAAGTTAATTTTTTTCTCTCTCTACACACTGACACAAGTAGTAATCAGTACCCTCTTCATTATCCTCATCTACAATAACTACAAAAACATGCCATGTATTAAAAAAACAATTTTTAATGATAGTGTGAAGATATATAATGAGAATAAATTGTACATAATGAAAAATATTCTACCTAGATGCAGTAGATCAGATACATGGTCAAAGTCATATCATGATCTCATATTTTTAAGTTATAATGTCATTGGAACCTAATACGTGTTGATTGGAATTATAGGTT
The DNA here is from genome assembly GCA_037957365.1 of Torreya grandis. Classification (NCBI taxonomy): domain Eukaryota; kingdom Viridiplantae; phylum Streptophyta; class Pinopsida; order Cupressales; family Taxaceae; genus Torreya; species Torreya grandis. The sequence goes on along the minus strand of JARHVA010000142.1, from coordinate 5,232,907 downwards.
TTAAACTCCAATCATCCACCCACTTTTTTGAATCACACTCATTCCAAACAGATACCACACATGAAAAATAGAAACATGTCAAGTGTCTCATATGAATAGTCTAAGAACTTTCATTTGATCTACGAGATGAGTAGAGGTCACTTGAACCTGTTAGAGTCATATAATCCTCATAATTTTCCAAGTGTTCTTCCTCCATTAACCAAAAATGTCTATGAATATTAGAATTTGGTTGAGAACCATGACACATGTTCTCATTACATCATTTAACCATGATTTTTTCATTTCTCAAATGAACACCCTCTTCAAATTTTAACTCCTCCCTTGCAATATCTCTTTTTACACATGCTCTAGCACCATTATGCTCCCCTTTTCCATGGCTAACCTTGATGAAACTCCAAATTTTTTCTACACCAGTGGTAACATGCATCCTACTCAACCAATTAAACATCCATGCATTTTTAAATTATGATGTGCAATTGTTTAACCAAATATAATTTTGATTGAACGTAATATTCCTCTGACTCAACTATTCATAGAACTTTTGAAAACAACCTTGCACATACTCTAAAGAATGTGATTGATCATCATTGATATAGAAATGGTACTCCCTTAATAGTTTTCATTGTTTCTCTATACTATCAGGTGTATGCATAAATATGTCAACTTATGATGAGTTGTAATACTATGATTAAACTTACATTTAGGGTTTGAATGTGTAATTTTTAGAAAATTTAACTACTGAAATAATCAAACCAAGTGGGAATGTATCCTTTCTTATCTAGAAATTTTCATCCAACCATCTAACCCTATGTGTGTGCCTTGCATACTCATAAATAATTTTCTCCCTAAACTTGACCAAAAATTCATAAACATGTATCTTTTTTGTAACAAGCTCGCAACTTTTATATTCTTTGCCATTTTTTACTTGATAATTCACTTATCTATATTTGATTAAACCAACTAATTCTTATCCAATTGCACTTGTAATCTCCTCATGGATACAATTTTTTAATTGTGGTAATCCATCATAAATGCTACAATTCTCATTTTAACATGATTTGTTATAAAATAATTGTCCATCAGGTCTTTTACAAAATATAGTTAGAATAAATTCCCTAGCTAATTTTGGTGGAAATTTAATGCCACACTCCTACAAAATGTTGTTAATATGCAAATTACAATGAATATGGCAAAAAAAATCATGATGCATTAAAAATTTAACATGTTTCCTACAACAAGTGGTGCATGTGTGATTTATTTTTACATAAAAAGATTTGGCCATCTCAAAATATCTTTAAAAAATAGAAATTTGTGGATGTTTTTCTAAAAACTTAGAGTAAAATTATGTTTGAGTCATAGCCAATAAATGTTTTGGATGCATTTCACAGTTATGAGAACCAACTCTTCTTTTCACTATATCTCTTGCATTGTGCAAAACTCTTGTATTATATTTCCAAAATTGAGCAAGTAACACTTTGACAGTACCGACTATATCCTTGTCCTTTCATGGAAGTCTACCAAAAAATGCCCAGAGCTCATTGGTATTAGGTTCATTAATTATTTCACATCTTTCAATTTCTTTCGTTAATGTTTTTTTGTTTATATTAAGTGTTTAGTTTGTTTTTAAAACCATTCATTTTTTTCCTATTTGGTTACTTACTACACAAGTTATAAGTATACATCGGGTAGTATTACAATCTTGGGTGCATGATTTTGGGCCTATAGTATGATATAAATCATGTAGATTTTGAATAATTTTTTTTTTCCTCATCCATGTTAGATGTTCGTAGTCTTAATGTGTACATTATAGGTCTCATTTTAATCAATTTTATCAACGAAACAGATAATTGACATCTTTGACTATCATAATCCAAATGATGAAAGAAACTATCCCAAATTTGTTGAGCCAGTCTTACTGAATGGTGATCAGACATTTTGTTATGTATTGGTTCTAAAATATTTTCATCAACTTGTCTTTTCTATGCACAATTCTTGGAGGTGTTGTTAATAGTGGAATTTATTGAGAGGGTGTTTCAAAATTGTTATTATTTTCATTATTTAGAGATGGGATGGGATTTTTTCCATTGTTTATTTCTTCATTATATGTTTTCATGAAAATTTCTTGATTGTTAATTTCATCATTATTTTTTTCATCAAATTTTCTTCATTCATGGGGGGTGAATCATCATACATAGACTTATCATCAACAAAATCAAAAACTTGGAAATTTGAATGTAAAATTCCAACATTATCTAATTCATTATTTTCATTTTCATTATTATTCATTTTATTATGGTCAATTTCAGAATTATTCAATTCATTATGGTCAATTTCATAATTTTTTAGTTCTTTATTTTCAATTGGCTCATTATCTATGGCATTTGGTTCATCAATATTAGGGTTTGTACCTTGTCTACCATGAAATTTTTACATTCATATCTTGTGTTTTTGTCTCAAATATTCTAATTCCTCTAGTGTTTTGTTCTTTAACATCTTTTTCTTCTTCGAACGTGATCCATCACCCATCAAAGATAATTGACAGCTTTTGAAAGGCAGGGTCAAAAGTACACAAGTGCCATAGAGAATGTTTGTGGGGATAGAATTATCAATTTGGGTTAAAAATAGATGTTAAAAATTGATCTTAGTCTATTATAATAATAACATGATTATGTTATTCAATAACACGATCACATTATATAACATGGTCATGTTATGAAATAATGCGATCGCATTATTCTTAATACTAAGTTTTGTTTGAACATAGATATTGAAAAGTGAGTTATGTCTATATTAAAAACAACATAATCATGTTATTAAATAACGTGATCATGTTATTGTTAATACTAGGTTCTACTTGAACATAGACATTGAGAAGTGTTTTTTGTCTATATTAAGAATAATATAATCATATTATTTAATAATGTGATCACGTTATTCTTAATACTCAATTAACGTTAAACATAGACATTAAGAAGAAAGTTTTATCTCTATTAAGAATAACACAATCACATTATTTAATAACGTGATCACATTATACTTAATATAGATTAAGGATTAGGGATTAGAGATTAAGGCATTAGTGCATAAAGTTTAGGATTAGGGCATTAGGGCTTAAAGCTTATAATTTATGTTTCAAGGTTTAGGGATTAGGGCATGTAGGTTTTAGGGTTAAGGGTGTATATAAATTATAATCTCTCTATGCCATGTGAACCTAATTCTTACTATAAAGTATGTTAATTGGGACTAAATCGATTAGAAATAGGGAAATTTTATGGTTTATAATTTAAGGTATAGTATTTAGGGTTATGGTTTATGGCTTAGGTTTTAATGTATATATGGTTTAGGGTACACAGTGTCAATTATAGAGATAATTCTTAGTTTATATGATGTTAATTTGGGATAAAATGATTGGTTCAAGGTTTAAAGAGTTTAGAGTTTAGGAATTAGGAACTTTAGAGATTAGTGCTTAGGGTATAGGTTTTAGGGTATATAAGGTACAATAATGAAGGTGATTAGGGTAAATTTGAGCTCCTTGAACCTAGATCTATGAGTAAAAAATGTGATTTTGGGATCAATTATCCCCTGCATCATCACAGATTAAGCTAATTAAGTCAATTATGGTTTAATGATTGATGCAATTTTGACCAAATTCATCCCTCTGAACCTAATTCTTACTATATAAAAAGGATGTTAATTGGGGATAAATTTATTGGTTTAAGGTTTAGGGTCTACAATTTAAAGGGTTTGGAGTTTAGGTCTTATGTCTCAGGGTTTAATGTAAATGGTATAGGGTTTAGGTCTTAAGTTAAATGGTATATGGTTTAGGGTTTAAGATATCAGATATAGGGTCCAATCACTCAAGTAATTGAAGAAAATTTGAGCTTCTTGTTCACCTATTTGTGACAATTACCTTCATGTTTGCATTTTTGATAAAAGTAGGGTCAGTTAGTCATATATGTTATATACATTATATAATTTATTGAGCCATAAATTTTTTTTATGGGCTAAATTTTGCCCAAATCATGCCTTTAATTACATAAATTGACTAATTGGATCAATTTATGATAAAATAAAACTTTTAATTTTGCCTTGAAGGGGTTCAAATTGGCCTCAAGTGCCTCCTTGATTAAATAACTCAACTCTTTGGTTAATTATATATAACATGACATTAGGGTTAATTTCACTCCAAATTACATCATATATAATTTAAAATAGGTTCATGTGGCTCATTTTGACCCTAATTACCTCCATAATTGAAGTAATCGATATTTTCATTCATTAGCTGATGACTTCAAGTATATTGAGCTCAAAAACATATTGTATACATGTAGAACTTGCATATAAATAAAAATGTTTCTTTGATTCAATCAAGCTAATTAAATTGGAGTTGATCAACCCCCAAATCACATTTTATGGTCATATAATTAGGTTTAAGGGGCTCAAAATAGCCCCAATTTACTTCATATGCATAACTAGATTGGTACTCCAAAGGCTAAATTTTGGATATATGATTAAAAAATGCATTTTATGACATATAATGATAAAATAAGTTATATCATAAGGCATGTATGTTTGCAACATGTAGTGGGAATTAGGGCATAGGTTTTAGGTTTAAGGGTGTATATAATGTCTAATCGCTATAGGCCATGCGAACCTAATTCTTACTACAAAGGATATTAATTGGGACTAAATCGATTGGTAAATAGGGAAATTTTATGGTTTAAAATTTAGGGTATAGTATTTATGGTTTATGGTTTAGGGCTTAGTTTTTAATGTATATATGGTTTAGGGCAAACAAGTTCAATTACAAAGATAATTAAGGATAATTTGAATTATTTGGACCCATTTGTGACTATAGAATGTGTTTTTGGGTTGTCATTATACCCCATGTCATCATGCAAATTGAGTGAATTAGTCAAATGGGGCAATTAGTCATTTTATTTAGGCCAAACTGAGCCCTATAAACTTAATTCTTAGTCTAAACAATGTTAATTTGGGTTAAAATGATTGGTTCAGAATTTAAAGAGTTCATATTTATGGTTTAGAGTTTCGGGATTAATAACTTTAGGGATTAGGGATTATGGTATAGGTTTTAGGGTATATAAGGTAAAATATTGATGATGATTGGGGAAAATTTGAGCTCCTTAAACCTAGATCTATGAGTAAAGAATGTGATTTTGGGCTCATTTAGCCCCAACATCATCACATATTGAGCCAATCAAATCAGTTATGGTAATGAGTGATGCAATTTTGACCAATTTCATCCCTTTGAACCTAATTATTACTATATATAAAGGATGTTAATTGGGGCTACATTTATTGGTTTAGGGTTTAGGGCATACAATTTAAAGGGTTTGGGGTTTAGGGCTTATGGCTTAGGGTTTAAGGTAAATGGCATATGGTTTAGGGTTTAAGTTAAATGGTACAAGGTTTAGGGTTTAAGATATCAGATATAAGGTCTAATCACTAAGGTAATTGAAGAAAATTTGAGCTACTTGTTCACCTATTTGTGACAATTACTTTAATTTTTGCATTTCTAATAAAATTAGGGTTAGTTAAGCCATACATGTTGCATACATTATACAATCAATTAAGCCATAAATTTGGTTTATGGGATCAATTTTTCCCAAATCACACCCACGATTGCACAAATTGACTAATTGGATCAATTCATGATATTATCAAACTTAATTTTTCCCTAAATAATATCTTGCTCTTGAAGGGGTTCAAATTGGCCTCAAATGCCTCCTCGATTAAATGAATCAACTCTTTGGTTAATTATATATGACATGACATTAGGGTTAAATTCAATCCAAATCACATTGAATGTACAATTTAAAATAGGTTCATGTGGCTCATTTTGACCCTAATTACCTCCATAACTGAAGTAATTGATATTTTTATTCATTAGCTGATGACTTCAAGTTTATTGAGCTCAAAACCATATTCTATACATGTAGAACTTGTATATAAATAAATAATGTTTATTTTCTTCAATCGAGCTAATGAAATTGGTATTGATCAACCCCCAAATCACATTTTATATTCATGTAATTAGGTTGAAAGGGCTTGAAATAGCCCTAATTTACTTCAGATGCACAACTAGATTGCTACTCCAAAGGCTAAGTTTTGGCCATAAGTTTAAAAAATGCATTTGATGACATCTCATGATAAAATAAGTAATATCATAAAAAATTTAATGAGTTACACCTTAAAACCAAGTAATTATAATTAGTCAAGTCAACATATTAAACTACCCATAAATTTTTGAAGTCCAATGTGATACTGTGACACCTTAATTCACTATCCAAAGTTAGGGACCTTTACCATATCACATTAAATAACACCACTATTAGGGAGCTCAAGAACATATAAGATCATATATAAAATTTGAGTTAAAGATCAAATTTGGGTATTTGGGTGTTATGAATATATAACATGATTATGTTATTAACTAATGTGATCACATTATTAACATGATCATGTTACTAACATGGTTAATAATGTGATCACATTAATAACGTGATTAAGTTATTAATGTAATCACTCTATTTGAATTTGAATTCAAAATTTTCACCTTTTCACTTGACAATGGCTTGGATTATCGAACCAAAGGATTGAACCTATCCATCTATAACTAAGTCTGAGAGTTCTAACAAAAAACAAAAAAATTCAACTTCAATCACTAAATACACTATGAATTTCAATGGTAAAATTGAAAAACTTAAACCATTGCAACGAGAACACTCTCCTCTTTTCAAAAATATGATTTTTATAATTTTTTGACTAATTTAATGTTTCAAACTATGTAGATTTCTAACTATACCTTTTTTATGCCACAAATATGCATGACTATACATGTTCATGTAAAAAAAAAATTCATTGATCCAAGAGCAAAAAAAAATATATGGTCACAAACTATGCCTATTTCTACACACATTAAAAAAAAAACTCATTTTCATTTTTTCAGGTAGTTAGGCACGTCACACAAATGACTATCCATGTTTTTTTTAGTTTTTCAGATCTATTTAATTGCAAAATTATTTTAAAAAAAAAATTCATTGAAAAAATATAAAAAATATAGGTCACAAACTATAATATCTTATCTAAATTTTCCCCAAAGGGTTTTAAATAATATTAAACGCTGCTCAAAAAATGGTGTATTGCATGGTCATCTATCTACTTTGTTTTCTTAAAAAAAATAGGATTTCCTCTTCTAATATTATATGTTTGACCTAGTTATACTTAAACATTTTTATAAAATTTAGTGTTTTGGAAACTAGACTCAAAATGCTACATTTCATGTTATTACACCATATTCAAATTTGGAGTGTAGATATCTCGAGTTATCTACATAAGTTTAGATTTATGAAATTTCAAAAAAAATCATGTCCATGGGTAGGCCCCTTTTGTCCCCCAACTTTGTGCACTTACCCTCCATTATTTCCCATTCAAGGGTTCCTCCAATTTCATACTATTACCTTAAATATTTGATCATACTATTTTAAATTCTCTTTTTGTTTTTGTTTGAGTTTACGCATTTTATTAACATTTTCTCTTGGGATATATAGATAATTAAAATCTCTTTTAAATGCTTTTTGTGTGTTGTCTCATGAATTATTATGCCATGTATTTGTTTTCATGTACCATTTTAATGTGTCATCTCTTAGCATCCCAATAAAATCGAACAACATTACTTTCTCATCCATTATGCTATGGTTTTTTTAGCATGAATCTACTATGAATGGATGTTCTACATATTTTATAAATTTTCTAAATAGTGTAACTGCATTTTATTTTGCATCATTTTCAAAGTGTTAGATGGTGTACTCACACTACTACTACTCTAATTTATTGATGTGCTTGTTCTTGAAGCACTATTTGAGCTTCTTTATTGATTATCATGCTATTGTCTAATGAATGTTCTACTCCATCCTTTATCTTTTCTCTTTTATATCTTCTCACTTCTCCTTGAAAATATATTATCCCTAGTACTTCAGCCTGATTAGCTTAAAACTCCCTTTTGCTATCTAGTTCTTCACTAAAACTATGGTAACTATTTTCCACTTCATCTCCTATAAATACTTATTATTATATTGTAAATTTTTGACCCCTAAAGTTTGTATAAGTATTTTTCTATTTTTGGCACATGGGGTAGAGGGACCATTGTCCATTTTGACATAAGTATCGACATGGCACAAGAGGATCATGGTGCAGGAAGACCATGGCACGCAGGAGTATTATGGTGTGAAACTTGCCAAGCACAAAAGGATAATGGCACATGAGACCCAGTGTGAGAGGACCAAGTCAAGGAAGAATGTGTCATGAGGAGCCTAGGAATAGAGGACTCAAAACAAGAAGTAGAAGACTAGGGGAGCGTGAGGGAAGCGAAGCATGAGGAATGTGGGAGTAGTTAGAAGAGTAATTCAAGTAAGAAACTTTGACCCCATCAATCAGAGGTTACGTACCAACCCATAAGGAATGAAATAATTGGCTGCTAGAACATAACATAAAGAAAGCATCTAGGGGCATAGAGGCCCAATTTTATAAGAACAACCAGTTGTAAGAGCCATGACTGTTAGCCTATTGGGAGTTCATGTGACATTTTTCCATGATATTTAGAATCTCAACACTTAGGGTAAAACAAGTATAAAAACCCCTGTTGTAATCATTTATGAGTGTGGACCTTTAGAGAATAGATACAACATTATGTCTTGTAATCTGTTAAGAAATCAATGAATAATAACAATTTACCATAACTTGTGATGATTTGTGAACATTTTAAGTGTTGAATAATGAATATATTTTATTTATAAGTCATGGGTATCTTTTCCTTTTATTGATATTATTGAATAATAATGGTGATCCTAGTTATCATAGTAGTTAAATCTGGGACAATAAGGATAATAGTGGTATATTTATGGTATTGAATAACTTAAGATTTGTGTTACAAGGGATGAACAAACATATAACATTTTTATTCAAATCCTTTGGAAACTAGTCTTTTTCTACGTGTTTTGGGTGAGCATGTGAGGCTTACCTCTTGCATGATAATGGCTAACACGCTAGCCTATTGAGGAGAAGCTTCAACACCGTAGTAGAACTAACTAAATAAACCCAATATTTTGGTTCCATTGTCAGGGCATGAAGAAATTGAAGCATAATCATGGGAAATGTTTGAGCACATTACATTAAAGAATGGGTTACCAATGTTGAATACAAATTTTTAGTTCTATATCTTAAACTAGGTATTTCTACACGATAGTGGGTAGAGCAGAATCTCTACAACTCTTTGTATGAGACTTTATTTTATGGGGTCCTAGTTCTCTTACATTCTTGGATCTTATCATATGCTCAAGGATGATCTAAAAATCTTGGATGAAGGCAATCATGAACACTTGAATGTCAAAGGAGTTTAACATGACTTGGAGTTCCCTGTACATGACCAGTTAACTATTGGTGGAGAGGTGTTTGGAATAGCTACATTTTGGAGTACGCAGTGACCACCTATTCATATCTTAAGGAGGTGAAGTTATAATTTATATGAGATCCAATGGGATGCTACCTCTCATTATTTTATTTCAAAGTTAATAATTTAATTGTTGACCTTAGATTGGAAAATCTACCCATAGAAGGCTAAAATCTCATGTGCATGAGTCACACAGTTAGTAGGGGGGACTAACGATTAATTGAGGATTATGGGTTTAACATGGTAATATGATATCAAGCATTATGTAAATGGAATTATGATTAATCTCAGTAGAGGATCATGGGATTTAGTGTCATAGGGAGAGATTGGTAAACCTTGAGGAGTGATATGAAGAGCCATAGGGAGGTGGATGCTCGTGAGGAATCCATCACTTTCAAGCCACATCCTTTGCAACTTATATCCTTCAAAGGAGAAATGAGATAGACTATAGGAGATGAGGAACCAAGTACAAGTCAACTAAGCTCCCCCACCATAGTGCATGTTCTTTCCTTTGAGTCAAATAGAATACATATACATAATTGGGATATAGACAATACAAATTCAAAAATTGAATAGGTAAGGGAGACTGAAACTAGGCCATTAAGCAATAATCTAGAATTTACATCTTTCCCTCTTTAAGGGGATTTGATGGCATAGCTTTGGATTCTCGGTGAATCTAGCCCTCAAGACTAGAATATAGGCCCAAAACTAGGAAATCAACCGTCTACCATGCCTCTTCCCATGGGAAATGCTATTGGAGGCACTAGAGGAAGCATACCCCCTCCTATAACTAGAACTAGATCTTCCCAATAACCACCCACTCAACCACAACCCACTATGGTCTACTATGATATGGCATTGCATTTACTTGAATACCATGGGGTAGAGTGCATCTAATCATGTACATAAGTGTGAATTAATTTGGAGAGTGCATGGCATCACATCTTTTGAATGAAAGGCAACACAGTTTGCAACCACACTTTTAGAGTGCATGAAAAAATGGTATCATAAATTTGACCCTCAATAAGTAGTGATTTACTATGACTAGCTCAAAGCAACCTTCCTGCAAGAATTTGACATTTTAAAGTTTGAGCAGCAAAGTATAGTGGTGTTGAAAGACATAAAATAGGGACTTACATAGAGTGTACATGAATATGATGCACAATTCAAAACCCTAATTTATAATTTTTCATTTGAAATAAATCCTATTCAACATGCACAATGGTTCATGGGAGGATTATTACTACCTTTTTGATGGACCTTCTCACAAAAAACCTTCACAAGCACGCATGAAGCATTGGAAGCTGCCCTCCATACTAAAGTGATTCAGATTATGGATACCAGGATTAATCCCTTTATGGAGGCATAGATAGCATCCATGGCATCTTAGCTTGAAACGTTGATGAAAAATAATGCACATGAGACATGCAGTGGTGTTTGGTGTATCGATTATGAGACTAAAGGGCATACGAGGAATAACTACCACATAAGAACATTCATATAGTACTAAAATAAACCTATGATATTTGTCATGAAGAAAATGATGTCCATTCTTATCTACTTTTTCAATGGGATACAAACACTAAGGTATATGAGTATTTTAAGATTTATGATGCCTACACACATGATACTGATGATTTTTTATTAATCAGTGATATCCATGAAGCTCAAGCATGTGACATGTACCAAAACTCAATTACCAATACTCAAAACAATGGTGGATACCATGGGTGAGAGAGAGGATGAGGATGAGGTAGTGGTCAGTTTCCACCAAGAACCTGTTACAAATGTGGTTCATCAAACCACTATCAAAGAGATTGCCCAAAGTACCCAACCTCTGCATTTGGAAAAAAAGATCATCAACTAAAAGAATGCCCTAATCTATATGTAGCCATCACTAAGAACCTAAATGAAAAAGGTGTCAACATGATTTGCATAGATAAACCACAATGGCACTCATGACTAACCATCCCCATAGTGTAGTAAGTAAATATCACTACTCATAGTGGAGGTCAAAATCAATCCATATCCAACCCAATCAAGAAGGTACATCAGGAAGAACCATGGGAAAGGAAGTACCTTGATGTACAGCAACAAAAGGATATCCTTTAGGATACAATAACACTTGTGCAAGAGCTCCAAGGCAAGATTTAATACCTCAAAGACAAGGATTTCATACAGCATGACATAGTGAAAAAATAAGCTGAACCTCTTGCGGTGCAGGATAATTTTTAGGAACTATGCAAACATATACTTGATGAAGACATCATTCCCCAGCTTAGCACTTGGCTTAAAGGTCAAGCCCATCTATAAAATGAAGTTTACCCTCACCTTAATCAGCAAAGCAAAGCTCACTATTTAAATCATGCCCAATGTCAGGAAAGTCTTAGTTCTTCCCTAGAAGATGGAGAGATATTAGTTAATGCAACAATCAAAAGATGGGTAATCTAGGATATTATAGTAGATACTGGCATGGAGGTGAATGTTCTTACTAAAGATGCTTAGAAAATAATGTCTAGTCTAGCCTTGAAGCCCTCTCCTCACATCTTATTCATGGCAAATAAGACTTGAGTGCATGCTATTGGAGTCCTTAAAAATGCCACCATTTACATACTTGGGGTTCCCTTCAAATCAAATTTTGAGGTTTTGGAGTTGGCTAAAGTTGATGACTATCCAGCCTTATTGGGAAGGCCTAAGTGCTATGAGAATCATGCAGAATTGAGATTTAAAAACTAATACATTAGATTTGAGAATATCGATCAATGCATGGTAATACCCTTAGACCAAGCACAGGGACCACTCTATATCAAGCTCATGAGTGTTGATGAAGACATAAATAATTTGTATAATGTGACTACTTGAAATGATGAACATCATGATCCAATGCTAGATGGTATTCTCTGATGGATGGATAACTAGTCTATCTTAGATACTAAAAGTAATGCTTGTAACTATTGGGCCCATGGTGACTATGATCTCACTAAAAATTGTGTAACACTGTAAATAGAGGAGAAAGCATCCTATGCTAGCTCCTTAAATGCCACAATTTTGTGTGCCACATGGTTTAGCAATAAGAGGGCCACTAGAGGGGTCACCCCTAGAGAGACTAGATGATGCTCCATGGTTCCAAGGATAAATGGAGGTGTGTGACTTTATCCAATGCCTCAAAGAGTTCTATGATACTGAAAATGACCGGATGAGGTCTTTAGATCATATTTTTGATGGTATCACTGCCAAATGGTGGCATACTCATAAAGAGCACCTTTTGTATTAGGATCAAGTGCAATTTTCTCTACATCATATATTTCACCATGATAACAAGATCAGAGGCATGTTTAGTTATAGTGGTGTGAAAGCACCTAATCCTCACATTGAAGCTTGTGAGATAATATGGTGAGCTGAGGAAACGTTCTTATCAAAGTACCTTTAGGTTCATGTATTCTATGGGACTTTTCACACTTGGGCATGGATTTGGTACATTCATGAAAAAAGGCACATGGATACTAGATTCTAGCAATTTTTAAATGAAAACATGATGTCAGCACTTTCTTACATTTCACCAAGGATAGACTTGTACCTCACCCTTCAAGTCATGCATCAAGTAATCATTGGAGATCTAAGTCTTGTCAAAGATCGACTATGCCATATTCATCAATAACCTAAAAAACCCTTGCATTTATTCACTAAGCTTCCCATGCCATCAGTTCTTGCACCATCGATAATTATAAATGAAGAACTTCATAAAGAGATTCACTTGGGAAAGTAGAAACTTATCTTCTAAGTAGATAAAAGTGAAGGATCTACCTCACTCAACCCCTTAACAAACCATCTAACATCCCTACAAGTATTGTGTCATGAACTATTTGAGACACCAGTTATCCAATGGATAACCCTTATCATGGGCCCATTCAAACTATTCAACGTAACATTGGTACGGATCAAGAACCTAAGGTGGATAAAATTGGAAACTATTAGATTGAGGTAAAAATCTCATAGATTTTTGAGTTACTAAAAGAGTATCAGGATGTATTCCCAAGAAATTATAGAAAAATGAAAGGAGTTCACCCTTCTCTAGGGAGGATGCACATAAATATGATTGACGGTGTTCATCAGTGAAGAAACATCCAATAGGATGAATCCTAACCTCCAAGTGCACGTAAAAGAGGAGATTGATAACATGATCCACACTATAGTAATTAATCCCATTGATGAATCTGATTAGGTGAGTCCCATGGTAATCAATATCAAAAAGGATGGGTGTATCCAAATCTATGTGGATTACCATGTTTTAAATGCATCTTGTGTGACAAATCTTTTTCCAATATCATTCACAAAGGAAATCCTAGAAGGTGTTGCCAGTTGTGAGATATGTTCTTTTACCGATGGGTTCTTGATGTACCACCAAGTCTAGATAGCTAAGGAAGACTGATCCAAGACTACTTTCACTATTGAATGGGGATCTTTTGCCTATACCATTATGCCTTTTGGGTTTAAAAATGCCTCGATAGTGTTCTCACAAATAACAGTTGAGGCTTTCAAAGATTTTATCCATAAGTTTCTCCAAGTCTACTTAGATGAATTGATGGTATACAGGTTTATCAAGGACTATTATGCTAATTTGAGACTCATGCTTGAGCACTATCGAGTGTTGAAATTTTCCTTGAATATGAATAAGTGCCTATTTATGAAACCTTTTGGTGTATTCCTTAGGCATATCATTTGTAAGGAGGGCTTCCTGGTGGATCCAACCAAGGTCTCCATCATTGTCCATCTTCCAACACCCAAAACTTAGAATGAGGTGTGCACCTTCCTAAGACACATGGGATGCTACAAAATTTTCATTTAGGGTTATGCCAAGATCACTATGCACCTAAAATATATTCTAAAGCATAATGAACAGTTTATATAGACTAATTCTTGTAAAGGAGCCTTCAAAACACTCAGATAAAGGTTAGTTATAGCTCCTATCTTGCAATTTTCTAATTAGACAAAGCCTCTTCATGTCCATGTTGATGCATTTGGGATGGTAATTAGTGTGATACTTGCACAACCAAGTGATGAAAAATTAGATCACTTGATTTACTTTGCTAATAGGCAGTTAATATCGATAGAATTGAACTATACCACCACTAAGCATGAAGCTTTATCTATGGTTTACGCTCTACAAAATTTTAGGTAGTACCTCCTGGCCACTCTATTTATATTTTATACAAACCATGAGGCCTTGAAGTATCTTGTCAACAAGCTAGTACTACATAGAAGGATGTGCCATTAGATTGTACTCTTCCAAAAATTCTAGTTTTTTGTAGTAGTAAAACCTGGGAAGACCAACTATAGGCCTAATCATTTATCACAAATTGACAACAGAGAAGCCCCACATGCCATAGAAGGTGATCTTCCTAACATATATATTTTTTGAGTTACTCAAGTACCTAAATAACTGGAGGATGTTGTGACATTCCTCAATATTAATTGCACACGTGACTCCCTAGCTTCACAAGAGAAAAATCAACTTGTATTCCATGTCGTACCTTATCAATTCATATCAAGTGATCTGTACAAAATGGATTGTGATGAGGTACTTCACTAGTATGTTATATAACATCAGCACCCTAAAGTGATTTCAGAAGTACACAAAGGTATTGTTGGAGGGCATTATGCTAGAGAGGCTACTGTGTGTAAGGTTTTGTTCACTATACTTTAGTGTCTAACTTTATTCAAAGATGTAAAGTATTATGTTAGGCAATGTGATGTCTACCAGCACATAGGAAAACCAAATAGAAGAGATGTAGGGATTATTTCAGATAATTTGAACTTATCTATAATCCAACTAAAAAACAAATATAAATAATAGGCCTAAATTATTTAAATTTTTATAATTTTAAATTCTCTCCAATATAATAAATGGGTAATAAATCTAAATTATTACCATATTGTCTACGTGTAACTTGTACAGAACCCAAAAACTATTCATTTTCAAATATTATCTCCCATCCAATTTAGGGACTTATGTCCAAATTATCTAAAATTATCCTTATGTTATGTCATTACACCCTATTCCTTCTCAAGAACCATTCAAGAAATGGGATATTAACTTTGGGGGCCTATCACTCTAGCAGGATGACGAACAGGCTCTTGGTACATCATTGTAGCAACTAATTATCTCACATGTTAGGATGAAGCAACACCAACAAAATACTGTAATGTAGCAACTATCATGTGATTTATTTGAAAGAACATTATAACATGATTTGGATGTCCCCTAAGCTTCACTAGTGATCATGTCACCCACTTCTTGAATGAGATGATTCACATCTTGTTAGCTGAGTTCATGATTGCATACCATAAGATGACACCATACCACCCACAGGCCAATAGAATAGTTGAAGCCTTCAATAAAATCCTCAGTACCAATTTGACAAAAAAAAATATGTTGGTTAGACTAATTGGGATGATAAATTATTTGCAATAATATGGGCTTATTGAACCATCTACAAGTGCCTCAACAAAAGTACACCATTCAACCTAGTATATGGAAATAAAGTGGTCATGTCAGTGGAATTCCTAATGTCATCTCTTTGGATAATGCATATGGGAAACTTGGATGATGAAGCCTCTTTAAAATATTAGATTGATGATTTAATGAAACTAGATGAGACTCGATTCCTCACCCACTAGAGTCAGGATGTTGAGAAATGTAAACATAAAGCATGACATGATATCCATATAAAGAATAAAGTATTTTCTCTAGGCTTGAGAGTTCTACTATAAGATTCCAAGTTTATGTACCACCCTAGGAAGCTTCACATCCATTGGGATGGACAATTTATAGTTCATATCATTTGAACCACTGGAGCTTGCCGACTAAAGTAAATAGATGGACAATTTCTCCTAGGACACTATAATGGGAGTCAACTTTGGTCGTATTATGATTTTGTTTAGTTTAACTTTTGTAATTATTAAGGCTTAAGGCCATTAGGCTAGGATTTTTGCTTTCAATAAAAAGCATTTCCCTTGAGGTGCATGACTCTTTAATGTAATTTGAGTTTGTGTTTGTGTTTTCGTAGAGGACCATGAACCCTTTTAGTGTGGGGTGATGTTGACCCCTAAAGTTTATACAAGTATTGTTATATTTTTGGCATGGCGCGTGGAGGGACCATTGTCCATTTTGACATAAGTACCAGCATGGCATGGGATGACCATGACATGGGAAGACCATGGCACACAAGAGTATTGTGGCATGGAACTTGCTAAGTGTGGAAGGACAATGGTGTAGGAGACTCGATGCGAGAGGACCCAATCAAGGAAGAACGTGTCATGAGGGACTTGAGAATAAAGGACTCAAAAAAAAGAAGTGAAAGACTAGGGGAGTGCAAGGGAAGTAGAGCATGAGGAACATGGGAGTAGTTAGAAGAGTACCTTAAGTAGGACACTTCAACCCCATCGATCGAAGGTTACGTACCAGCCCGTAAGGAATAAAATACTTGGTTACTAGAACATAACATAGAGCAAGCATCTAGGGGCACAGAGGCCCAATTTTATAGGAACAACCAATTGTAAGAGCCATGACGCTCAGCCTATTAGGAGTCTATGTGCCATTTGTCCATGATATTTAAAATCTTGACACTTGGTTATGATAAAAAAAAGTATAAAAACCCATGTAATCATTTACAAGTGTGGACCTTTGGAGAATAGATACAACATTTTGTCTTGTAATTTGTTAAGCAATCAATGAATAGTTAGTATTTTACATACCTTATGATGATTCATGAACACTCTAAGTGTTGAATAATGAATATGTTTTATTTCTAAGTCATGGGTATCTTTTCCTTTTATTGATATTATTGAATAATAATGGTGATCCTAGTTATCGTAGTAGTTAAGTCTGGGATAATAAGGATAATAATGGTATATTTATGCTATTAAATAACTTAAGATTTGTGTTACAAGATATGAATAAACATATAACACTGTGATTCAAAGCCTTTGGGAACCAATCTTTTATTGTGCACTTTGAGTGAGTGCATGAGACTTACCTCTCAGATGATAAGGGCCAATGCATCAGCCTATTGGGGAGAAGCTTCAGCATCATAGTATAACTAGATACCTTTTACAACTCAATGGTCATGTCTTTCTAAGACATGCATTTTCTTCATATAGATTGTCTTACATTACTACAGGTGACCAGAACATACTATGTTACCCATGTTGGTAGAAGCGTCTATCCCATCAGCCTGGAGATGTATTATACTATTTTGGTATAGATGGAAGCTCTACAGTGATCCTGTGTTAAGTATATATACTATTGAAGAATACTGCCAATAACTTTTATATTTTATATATTTTAGATTGATGGGGAATGATTGTACTATGTAAGCACTTAAGATATAAAAAATATTTGTAATGATTGATCTAACGTTACATTTTACATAAAAACTTATTTCATAGTTATACATGTACATACAAAACCTATTTTTAGGTTCCACTTTTACATACAACCCTGTTTTGGGTTCCACTTCTACATAAAAACTTGTTTCAAAGTTCCACCTTTACATATGAACCTATTTTGGGGTTCCACAATTATAGATAATGGCTAAACACCTTTTTCAATTCTCTGGCCAAGAAGAGAGAAAGGTTAAGGGGATAAGGTTAGGTAATTTGGGACCTATGCAATCTCCACTTGAAAAGGCATGAGTATACTATGAGAGTAACATAGGACCTATTACTAATAGGTATAGTCATTCTTTTTATTATTGTCAATTTTTCATTTTGACTATGATGTTTTTAGTTGAAACAATAATTTTTATGATAATGTACATGATTTATTGAAGGTAAACATTGGACATTATGGAACATAGGGGAAATAAAAGGTACAAGTTTAAAATTCCAATACATGTTTGCATTTTCATTATCCCTTTAAATCAATATTTAGTACTACATTTAAATATTAGATTAAGGAGGGGGGCAGGGGGGCGGGGGTGGTGTTTTGTTTGTACAATGATTTTCATTTTGGTTTACATACATCAACTTTCATTTAAAATATGCACATGTTGGTAATTTTGTCTTGGTCTTACACTTTCTTGTTTACTTCAATTTGACTGCATGTTTTTCTATATGAGTTTTCTTGATGCTTGTTGGGTCTATCACAAGGGTCACTAGTACAATCTCTTTCATTTTTTATATTTTTATATACTCTTGACAGTGCCAATAAACATGGATTGTGTTGGCTACTAACATGATATGATGTTTTCATAAGTGTCCCAAAATAATTTGTGGGTATCTTTCAAGTATGGCACCCTTTATGTTAGTTTATTTTATATTTTAAGATCTTGTCGAGTCAGATTATATGCACTAATTCCTCCAATTCAAATTTTTTAAAACTACATATATAAATTCCTTAAGAGAATTTCAAGGACAAAGATTCATTAAAAAACAAATGCATACCTATAGTAAATAAACATCTAGCTTACTAATATTCTAATTTAGCATAGATTTTAAGTTTGTCAAAGGAATGAATTTGATTGCACACATCAATTACATGTTTGTATTATAGGAGTACCTTGGTAAAATTTTATTTATACTTGCATTCATATGATTTCGCACACATGCACATTAGTGGGAGAACTTTGTGCAGTTTGATCCCTCTTCAGGGTATTGAAACATAAGCAATGCTCAACTATTCAGTGGCTTTGGTTGAGGTTGGTCCAACCCAAAGAGATAACAATAATTTTAGATCATCATGGTATATAAAGTGTGATTATGGATTTAAGTCAAAATTAAGAAAAAAAATACAAACACATAGAACCAAAAGTGAGTGCACACACAGGAGGTATCTACAGGTGTAGGAGCAATGAGTTGAAGTGTCAAAAACTTGCACAATTAATTGGGATAGTATTAGCAAATATTAGATGGTACCAATTTCCACAGTGGTTTAATTTTATTTTCATCCACATAGGGTTTTATATGATATTTCTTAATCTGATTATTCACTAATAAAATACATAGTCATTTTAGGGATAGTGACGAACACAATGAGTAATATAAATTCAGAATAGGTTAAATGCATCCTTCTTCCATTTTTTTTTTCAATTTTAAATATAGTAAATGTAATATCAATATACTTTTTTATATTCAAATTTATATGATTATTCCCGTATTTTACATAATTTGAATATTCATAGTTTTACTTCATTTAAATCACATTAATCACAAAATAAGTAAAACAATGACATATAAAAAAAGTTATGAAGTCAAATTTATTCTTGATATTTATAAAAAAAAATTAATTATTCTTATAGAGGTATTTTTACCCCATACTCATAAAATAATTAAGCACCATTATAGAATACTAAAACATTTCCACATACCAATAAACTACATCTCAAGCTACTTGTATCATGTGACTTGTAATTTTTGGAACAACATTGCTATTAATTAGAAAGTAATGAGACCCACAAAACTAATTATAGTTATATGAGGCGTAGATAACATATCAACTTGAGACTTTTATCAACCAAGTACTTACCAAAAAAATGTGTTAATGTTAATTATGCTGAACGCATTCCCTAAAATGAAAAATAGAATGTGTGTGTAATAGTATCAATGGAAAATTATATTTTATTGAATGCACCAATCTTATGCATTCATTTGGATATTTTTTCTATTGTTAATTTTTCATTTTGACCATGATTCTTTTTCCATGGAATAACAATTTGTCTAATTATGTACACAATTATTTGTAAGTACACATTGGACATTATGGAACATAAGGGAAATAAAAGGTAGAAGTTTAAAATACTAATACAGATTTACATTTTTATTATCACTATAAATCAGTATTTAGTACTAAAATTTAATACTAGATTAATGGGAGGCATTTATAGGCACTCAAATTTGATATGAGTCATGTTTTTATAATGCTTTTTATATATAGACTTTCATTATAAATAGGGCACTTATTGACGCCTTTGACTTGGTCTTACACTTTTTTGTGTACTTTATTTTATTGTGTTCTTCTATTTGAGCTTTCTTAATTATTTTTGGGTTTATCACAAGGGTCACTGGTATAATCTCTTTCATCTTTTATGTTTTTGTTTGTTTAGGATAGTGCCAATAAACATGGATTGTGTTAGTTACTAGTAAGGTCCAACATTTTTGGAATGTCCTAGCATAAATTTTGGGTATCTATCGAGTACGACACCTTTTGTGTCACTTTATTCTATCTTTTTAAGGCTTGTTGAGTCGGATTGTGCATATTAATATTCCCATAATTCAAATTGGAGAACACAATATATAAATTTTCTCAAAGAGTATTATAAGGATAAGCATTTATTGAAAACAAATGCATACATAAAGAAAATAGACATCTATCTTACTAATATTCTAATTTATAATATATTTTAAGTTTTTCAAAGGAATGAATTTGATTGCACACATTAATTGCATGATTGTACTAAAAGAGGACTTAAGAAAACTTATATTTAGACTTACATTCGTATGATTTGGCACACACACACACACAATAGTGGGAGAACTACTTGTGGTTTGAGCCCTATTCAAGTTATTAGAACATAGGCAATGCTCAATTATTCAATGGGTGTGTTTGAGTTCAATCCAACACAAAGAGTTAACTAAAATTTTAGGTAATCTTGGTGTCGAAAGTGCGATTATAGTTTCAAATAAAAAATAAGGAAAATAAAGACCAACGCATAGAACCAAAGGTAAGTGCACACATAGGAGGTATCTATAAGTACAACAACAATGAATTGAGGTGTCACTAACTTGCAAAATCAATAGGGCTAGTAGCATCAAATCCTGGATGATACCAATTAACGTAGTGGTTTGAGTTTTTTTAACAGCATCTGCACAAGGTTTTAGCTCATGTTTCCTAATCTAAGTTGTTACAAAGAATACACAGATCTATTTCAGGGATAGTGATGAACATATTGAGTAGTATAAAATCAAAATAAGTTAAGTGTATCCCTCCTCCAATATTTTTTCAATTTTAAATATAGTAAGCATAATATCAATCTACTCTTTTACATTTAAATTTGCATGATTTCTCATATTTTACATAATTTGAATATTCATAATTTTACTTCATTTAAATCATATTAATCATAAATAACTAAAACATTGACATATAAAAAGAGGTATGAGGTCGATTTATTCTTGTTCTTTATAGATTTTATTCCTTATTCTTAGTAGAGGCATATTTTACCCTATACTCCACAAAATAATTACACACCATTATATAATATTAAAACATTCCCACATACATCTCATATTTTTTTAGATACAAGTAAAATATGGGTTTTAAAGGATCTATAACCTTTAAACGACATCTTTGTCAAACGTGAATAGATCTGACTAGACACTTTGTTGCATTAGTGAAGCAATGTCAGTCCCTCGTGAGGATAGATGTATCTTTAGTAAGTTAGAAAGGTCTTATTTAATGATTTTATAATTTTATAACCCTTTGAAAGGTCTTTCGTGAAATGCATATTATGATATTATGTATGTACTTTTATCTTTGTGGGAATGCAAGCTCAAGAAAATACGGAACAAAAGATTATGGTATAGTATTTTTTAAATGTAAAATTTGGAATATAATTTAATTGAAAAATAAATATTTTTAAATAAAATTTATTTTATATTTTATTAGTTTAAAAATAATTTTTTATTTATATAAAGTTAGTTATGCGATGTATAATTTTTTGGAGTAAGGTTATAGTTTCAAAGAAAAAAAATATTTTAAAAAAGTATGTTACATTGTTTCCATTTTGATGAATAAATAGGCATGTCACTTTTTGATTGTAGTGTAAATTTATTGTTATGTATATTGTCGTCATTTCTTGCAATTAATATCTCAATCATATTGAATGTTTGTCACATAGCAATATCACAATATGTATCAATTTTATTATCATGGTCATTGTGAAAATACAATTCCTCCTAAAATATTCACAATCTTATGTTGAAAAACAAAAATAAACTTTTAATCACTAATAAACATAGAATAAAATATTTATCTAGTTGATGAATAAGGTATGAGAGTAATGTACACTTACTTTCTTAGTTTACATTTAGGTTTAACTAAATTGGTTTTGTTTGGGAGAAGGTCGAACAAAAATACAATAATGTGTATCATCTGGATAACTTTTGATATCAAGACCATCCTTGGGGATTTGTCAAAGTTAACATATTTTTTAAAATGAAAATTGGGAAAAATAAAATTAAACTTTAAGGTCGCTAGTTATTGTTATATATATATATATATATATATATATATATATATATATATATATATATATATATATAGAGAGAGAGAGAGAGAGAGAGAGAGAGAACAACGTTTTCAATATACATAAAATCCCAATATAATATATTATTAAACATATCAAAATACTTAAATAAAAGCAACAGAGTCAAATATTATATTTGTATTTTAATTTCTTGAGTTATATTACAAATTTGGATTGTGTGTCTCTTTAAACATAATCAAGCCTCATTTTTACATCATATATGGTATCAAATCTGGTTAAAAATTTTGACATTTTGAAATTAAAAATTTGGATGTTTGTTTCGAATTTTCTAATATTTTTATAGGAAGAAAAGGTACATGTAATTTTATTTAATCATAAATATAATAATAAAATCATGTACTTTTTATATAACCAAATTTTATCCTTTTCAAAATCCAAAGTATTTATTTTTTATCATTTTTAATTTCTTTTAATTATTTATTTAATTAATTTTTCAATATGTACAAAATTTGCTTCATTTCCATTTTTCTCAATCTATGCCTTTGAAGATGAAAAGCCTATGCATGGTTACCACCAAGATATTTATGGGGATATTATTGGAAGGAGTGTTTTTTATTAGTATTATTTTGTTATCTATCATAATGAAATACATTGTTTTTGGAGTCTTATGTTGTGATTAGGTCATAGATTTACCAAGGGAGTAATATGAGGATTGGTAATTGATATAGTTATTTTATGATACTATTTCCATTTTGTATATAATTATATGTTATTTATTATATTTTAAAATTTGTTTAGTTTATAGCATATGATTTAAATTAAAAAATATATTATTTTTAATTTTTAAATGGTTAATTTATGTTGTATAAAATTTTAGTTTGAATATTAATTATTTTTTTGATAAAAATTTTATTAAAAAAATTTAAATGTTCAGCAAGGGTTAACAATTTTTATTTTTATTTTTATTTTAGTTTTTGAAAAAAAATTCATTCCATTTCTTTTCCATTGATGAATATATGTAAAATTTAAAAATTTGGATCTATTTTACAATAAAATTAGCAAATCAAAATTCAAATATACAATATAATGAATTATTTTTCTTTTTATTTTTTTAGAATTTCTCTAAATTAAAAATTGAAAAAAAATTAAAGTTAAATATAATTATATTATACATATCTTATGATTAAAACAAACATGATAATACAAAATAAAGATATATCTAGAATTCTCTATATTTGTAATTTTTTATCGTTTGATTGACCCATTACATGGTATGCAAAAGCCAATCATGTTTTTTATCTAGCAACATAATTATTTCAAATAACACTAATTACATATGAACATTAAACCATAAAATCATTTCCAAAATAATTTTATTTTTGCAACAATTCTAAATTAATGGAACATCTTCTATCATGCTTGATAATAATATTACCACCAAGAATTCCTAAGTTTTACTTGCAAAGTGGTAAGAATTTTCAATTTATAAATTTAATAGAAACCAATGTTATTTTTATTTTTAAAATCAACTCACTAACTAAACACTTGTATGCAGGTTGTAATTATGTTTTGTTATGGTCATTAAGTTTGAAACTCACTTTGCTCACTTTTATATTAAAAAAAAACATAGCTTTTTTTACATCAATAAATTTCAGAGCCTATTTATGGATTTCTTTATTTGGGTTTTTTTTTTTAGGTTTTTTTAACTTTTTCATCATGAATTTATTTAATTTTATTTCTATTTTTCTTAATAATGGGTTCCATTAAGATATTCGTTTGGATTTTTTAGATTAATATTAGAAGAGATATTCTTGATTAGTATTCTTTTATTGTTTACATATGAGAGAAATACATATTTTGCTTTTGGAATTTTATGTTGATATTAGGTCATAGATTTTTCCTATGAGTAATGTAGTGATTGGTACTTGATATGGTTGTTTTATAATATAATTTCCATCTTGTATACAATCACATATTATTTACCATGTTCAAAGAGTTATCTGATTCATAACATGTGATTCAAATCAAGAATATTATTATTTATAATATTTTAATGGTCACTCCATGTTTTATAATATTTTAGTTTGAATGTTGATTATTTTCTTGATAATAAATTTGTTAGGGGCTTCTTAATGTTTAGGAAGGGTTAGAAAATTTTTACTTTTTTCAATTACAAATCATCTACTTCATCCTTATCTAGTGTGTATGTTAAATTGAATAATGTGGAGCTCTTTTAGATCGAGGTTGGCTAGTCAAAATTCAAGTATGCAACATGATATATTACCTTTCTTCTTATTATTTGATTTATTTTTCTAAAAAATATCTAAATTTAAAATTGAAAAAAATAATAATCTAAGGTTGAATACCATTTGGTTATCCATATCCTACAATTAAGATAGATATGGTTATAACAAAGTACATACCTAATTAGAGCCCTCTATATTTGTATTATTTTATACTTTAGCTGACCCATTACATGGGATGCAAAAGCTATCATGTTCTTCATCTAAAAATACAATTAAAAAAATACATATTATCATATGAACAACATCACAAAATTACTTTGAATATTATATCCTTCTGTGACTATTTTAAATTAATAAGACATTTATGGTCATGCTTGAGAACAACATTTCCACCATCAATAAATCTTGAGTCTTGCTTGCATATTGGTGAGCATTTTTAGTTTATACATTTCACATAAACCAATGTTATTCTTCTTCTTGAAAGTGACTCACTAACTAATTTTTTATTTTGCAAGTTTTGGATAAATTATTCAATGGTTAGTAAGTTTGAAATTCAATTTAATCACTTGCATAAATGTAAAAAAAAATAGATGTACATTATGCATCACTACCTTTTACAACATAGGCTTCTTAGCCATGTTTTTATTTTCAAAACTTATCTTATTTCCTAACTTACATAAATAAACCAAAAATATGGACATGGATATTGCACAATTATTCAAAACTATTTTGTTTGTTTTCCTTTGTAAACTTTCCACCTCTTTTTGCTTCGTAATTATGGATTCACGTAATGGCCTCACTTTCCAAATATATTTCAGTCAATTTTGTGGATCCATGGCTCTTTTAAATCCATTTTAATTTTATCATGCATCCACAACTTTTCTTTTCATGTTTACTTTATCTCTTTACATACTCATTAAAATATTGATTCCACTTTATAAGTCCATGTCTCTACATTTTTTATACACAAAAAAGTGTCTACAATTAAAAATATTATATATTTTAAAACCACGCATTTGCATATCACTTTAACAAAAAATATTATCAAAATCCAACATGTGGTGACCATCCAATAACCACAAGGTCATAGGGTAATGGATGTCACTTTTTATCTTAAAGTAGTCACTTCTCACTAATCTGATCCATTAAACTTTGAAATTTGTCTTAATATTTTTATAGGTACACCTTCACAATGAAATCAAATAAAAATACATGTGATCACATTAAAAAAGGTAAAGTGTGATTATTAGTTGAGATATAAATAGTAATTTTAAAATAGAAGTCACATGGAAAGTTTAAACAAAGTCACGGAGTGAAAATAGTCAAAGGGATCACAAAGACTAAAAATTTCACTTAAATCATGTGGCCAAAATAAAGACACACATCATGTTAGATCCAATCATAGAGTGAAAAAATCCACAAAGTGGTTTTTAACTTACACACAATAGGAGACCTTTGTAGTTCTGTTATGATATAAATCTAGCTTATATTATGGTTAGGTCTATGCTATAAAAAAGGTATTGATTGACATGAAATATAAAGTGTGAACCCTACACTTATAAAAATAAAAATGGGGCCACAATTAAATTTAGTTTTAGAAATTAATTATTTGTGTGGATACTATAAATCAAAATCTAAACTAGGTTATAGAGAATTGAAATTGGCATGTACTATAACAATAAAAATAAGGGCTCAAGGGCTTGGTGTATTGGTGAGGTACAATTAGTTTGTACTCACCAACCCAAGTTCAATTCTCATTAATCCCATAAGTTGTATTTCTTCTCAAAGTGGCCATGTGGGCACCTTGTGGTAGGGGTCACACTTTTTCATGTGTTCCACATGGGGAATAATGGGTACTCTAGCTATGGATCGCTCGGCATATATTACAGACCCAGGCCCACCCACATGTCCCACTTCAATAAAAACTCCCGATATTACCCCAAAATTTTTAAACATCAAAATATGGTGAGTGGAGCAGATGAAGTGGCTATGATAGGGGAGGAGAATAATGAATAAAAATATGGGGATAGGGGAGTACTAGATGGGAACTCTCCCAAGAAGAGGACAACTTAGACTGTTGTAGTTAAACCAGTTGGTACTAGCACCAATGAAAAGGGCATTTCTTGGGTTGAGTTGGTTAAAGGAGATCCAAAGTCTAGGAAAGGGGGTCAAGAACTCTCCCCCTTTGCCTTAAGTGGGGAAGTGTTCTTGTAAATACTTGATGAAGAAATTAATCAGGCAGAACATGAATTTGGGAATAATCTCATACGCAAGTTTCAAGGCTTCAAACCCAATATTGATGCAATAAGATACTAGACCTGAAAGAGATAGAAGTTGAAGGTCAAGGTGGGGATTGCATTCATGGCTAATGGATTTCTATTATTGTCTTTCTCGAATGATGAGGATTATGTCCACATTATAGGAGTATAGACCTTTGAAAAAATGTCCCTTATTTTTAAAAAATGGAGATTTGGATTCAACCCCTTCAAAGAGGATTGAAAGGATATTCCACTTCGGATTAGACTCCCAACACTTATTTTAGAGTTCTAGAAGGAAAATATTCTAATGGGGATCATAAGATTTATTAGATCTCTTGTTGTAGTTGAATTTGCAACCAAGTCTAAAAGCAAACTAATTTCAGCTAGATTTAGTGTTTTTGTGAACCCAAAAAAGGTTCTACCTAAATCTATCAGGTTGTAATCCAAGTTGGGAGTTTGGGATCAGAATGTAGTGTATGAAAGAAATAATGAGATTTTCCTAGTTATCATACCTTTAGACACAATTGTGATAAGATCAAAGGTGAACAAAATGAGAGTATATCTAAGTCTAGGAAAGAAGACAATGAAGGTTCTAGGGAACCAATTATTGAGCTGGTTATGGTTGAGAATTTTATTGAGATAGTCTCCTCCCTCATGATAGAGGAGCCC
>JARHVA010000142.1:5160000-5200000 GCA_037957365.1 Torreya grandis | reverse complement strand
AGTCATTATATTCAGAACTCCTTCATTGGATTTTATGTTTAGAGAATCTATTTGGATGTCTGGAGTTTCCCTTATTCGCAGCTGGTATTGGTCATCAAATTTTTTATTTAGGGTTTGTGTTTGGAGCCTTTAATTCCTAAAATTTAGTTGGTTTCATCCCAACACAAAACCTAACTCCTAACTATCTAAATGTCATTAGGCTTAGCCAGTAAAGTAGAACTAATTCATGACACTTGTTAGAAAATGAGAATATGTGGCTTCCTCAGCAAATAAGATAATAAGGCTTGAATTATGCAAGTAAAGAAAGTTTATGAACATTGGGCATCACAAGTTCATGAAATGGAATTGAATGCAAAAGCTATATTAATGACTTGTAGCTATTGATGTGATCATTGATCATAAATAAATTATAAGCTCAATTGTTACTCTATGAATAAACCCTAGCCACCTACACATCAACTGCAAAGACCTGACTAGTAGGAAGAAGTTTTCAAAATATAGGTAACTAAATTTGAGAAAACCAATTAAGAGGCAATGGCTTCATCATCCCAGGTGTTTAGAGGAGTAATGCCACCATCTCAATTTTCCATTAAATATTCTATTGAGTATACGTATATTATGTTTGACTCTACCATCTTCATTGACCGGTATGCCAAGTATTTAAACCTATAGGATGTTATTAATGATGTTGGCACCTTTTCCCATGAAGAAGATCCATCACCAGTGTAGATCCAATTGGTGACAAACCTACTCTCTCTCAAAAGATAAGGATTTCACTTCACGATAGCCAAGCCTAAGGTTATACCATGTATTGACCTACTACAAGACTTGTTTTTTACCATTAAGGTGATAGATGATGTCTTCTTACATCACGTAAATCACAAGATGGTCATGGCTTGTATCTCACGTGATGATTTCCAAAGGTATTTATATTTTCTAATTCTAGATACTATATTCAACATGTATAGGGTAGTAGCATGGAAGAATAATAATTCAATTGGCAAAAATCTAAGTGAATGGCTTCTTCCTTGGGAATCTATTACCCTAAACCAAAGAAAAAGGTTAACGATGTAACTTCCAGTTTAACACCATTATCTACTATAACATCTCTAATAACTAGCAACACCATACAAATGTCTATCCAACCTTAGGTCAAAGGCTAATTTTGTGTGCATCTAGGAAAAGGCATTAATTTTGTACTCATAGTCTACTTATGTTAGAAATTGAATGTGAAAGTTACCTCAAATTATTTGTATGCATGCACATGTCACATCACATTGTACATGCAAAATTTACTTTGACAATTATAAGTTAACTATGAGCATACATGAATTCATTTTTGAAACTAAAATTAGAACTAAGCTTGTAAGTATGCAATGTAATTAAAAATTTTCATGCACTTTGAGGATGAGGTGACCCCTCTCCAAGTCTATATATACATCTAGAACCCTCATTTCAAAGGGTTAAAAAAATCAATACAGGAAGAAGTCAAATTTTGATTATCATGAAATGGTGTTGGTGCCTTTTGTTTCCAAATTCTATCTATTCAAGTTTTATCTTTATTGGTTGTATGATTCAAAAATTCTAATTTTATAATAGATACAAATAAATCCTTTTTTTATAATTGATATGCTGATTTTCGATGTGCAATGGCTATTTAAGAGTTAGGATTTATTATTGATTATATGCAAGAAGGTTGATTGTCTCATCTTTTTGAGTGTGCAAAAGTGTTTTCTTTGATATAGTCTTCTATGTGTGTGTAGTAACTACCTTAAATACCTCCCCGATCTAAGATATAATCTTATAAGTATGGGTGTGAAAAATATATCCCAAAAGGAACAACCTTTGACTAAGATCTTTGAGTTCCCTATATCAATTTTTCCTAGACTACTTGATTGTGTTTGTATGTGTGTGTAGTAGCTGCTAGCAGTAAACATTGGTTTTCAAAACACTTGTCCATGAATAATTCATCCCAAAGGTAATTCTTGAAGTCATAGAGCCCTATTTTCTACTCTTCCCTTCCCTCTTTTGGATTTTATTTCTGAGATCTACCCACTCTAAATTAGTATATGTCAACTCACCTAGTTTTAACTTTATTTTAGGTATCATTCAGCCATACACAATCCTAGTTAACAACCTCTATGTTATGCCTTTTATTCCACTAGTTGGTTGTTCAACCATATACATGAAACTCCATTGTGATCCTAAAATATTAGAGGCTACCTCGTTATGATTTGGTGTGTTCAAAAATGGCATCAACATTCTTTATGGTGCTAGAAGGAGGGCCTGAGCCTTTCTGATAAAAGAGAATAATCCATAAATTAATTTTCATTAGAGACACCCAAGAGAGTGATCAGATATATAGCTCAGGGTAGTCATCTAGTATAACCTTTATCAAATCATAAAAGGCCTAGATTTATACCAATTGCCCCTGTCATACCCTGAGGTAGGACACTTTCCCAGTAAGAAACACTCCCCCTATTAATCATCCTATGGCTTAACCACCTTAGATGGTGTTAAGCACGGAATATACTGAGAGGGGGGCTGAATCAGTATATTATATATCTTATAAATCTTTCCTTTAACCAAAATCCACTTAATGAAACATTAAAGATATGCAATAAAACTCAAACAATAAACATCCACACAAGACAAAGAGAGACACACACCAGATATAACATGGAAACCCAATGTGGGAAAAACCATGGAAAATCAATCTCAAATATATTTGTGAGAACAACCCCACAGGAGCACCATACCCCTTTGCCAAGTACAAACCTCAGCTTCAATTCGTGAGCACCACCCCACAAGAGCTTCAAACCCCTTTGCCGAGCATCAACTCAACTATCATTCGTGAGCACCAACCCCTTTGCCAAGCACCAACTCAGCAACAATTCGTGAGCACCAACCCACATGAGCACCAACCCCTTTGTGTATACCACACACCTATCTCTCAATGTTTCTATCTCAACAAATGATAGATCAATACCACATCACCTTCCTCTCTCTCACTTTTGCTCTTCTAAGCTAGATATAACAAATACAAATCATCTCTCATAATTTCTCTTCTAAGCTAGATATTACAATATCAAATCAACCTCTCACTTCCACATTTACAAATGGCTACTCAAGCCTTTATTTATAGCTTTCCAAATGACCTTTGGCCTTCCCCCTTTGTGACCTTTCATTCCTCATGGAAAATGGCACCAATCTTGGATGACCCTTCATATCCAAGCATTTGAAAAGTCATGTGGTGACCCTTCATGACCAAAAACGTCTTTCCCACTTTTGTCCTTATCTTTGGTGACTTTTCGTATTCCTTTAAGTGTCCCTTCATGATAAATTCACCCATACTCTTTTGTCTTCACTTGGTGACTCTTGGTATTCCTCAAAATGACTCTTCATGGGAAAATGCATCCCATCTTTCTTTTGTCTTTATCCTGTGACTCTTCGTCTTCTCCATGGGCCCTTATTTTGTCTCATATGCAACCCAAAATATATTCGTTAATATTAAATAAATATTAACTCATATTAGCCAAGATAAATAACATTAAATGCAATGGGGCCTTTATCACCAATAATACTAAACGTTTGACATCAATGACAATATTTCCAACAATCTCTCCCTTTGTCATTAATGGCAACCTCAATCCTGAAACTGCCACATCCTGTCACCTGCACATCCTATCATACAGTAACTCCCCCTTACTGTAGCAACCTATACCTATTATTCTCCCCCTTTGACATCAATGGCAAAGGGCCTAAATGGAGCTAACACTTAGCTCCCCCTCACTTGATGTTAAACATCAATGGCAGGAAGTAATAGAAATTACTCCCAACTCCTCTCACCGATCTTTGAATGTATCCTTTGATCGTGCCTTTGAGAAGATATCTGACAATACATACACATTTTTCCCTATCCTTTGAGCATCTGCAATCAACTCATTTGAATCTTTTCTTCTAATCTCACAACCCTCTTTATGAAACTTTAATGTATATCCTTGATCACATATTTGACTAACACTCAGCATATTATGCTTAAGACCTTTTACATATAAAACATTCTTAGTCTTAGTTCTACCATAATCCAAACTCAAAGTACCTTTTCCGGCTATCCTGGCAGTGGTTTTATCTCCAAACCTCATTGTACCACCATTAATCTTCTTTAGATAATGAACTTACTTTTATCTCCTATCATATGCCTCGAACATCTGTTATCAATTAACCATGGTTGATATTTACCTCCCACATGCAGAGCTGTCTGCACCATCATAGAATCTTCATGTTGTTTCTTCTGCCATGTACATGTTTGAACCTTCTTCCTAATGAATGGATCTTTGACACTCTGATTCTTCTTCTTTATGAATGGAACTTTGAAGCTCTGATCCTTCTTGACTGATTCGAACATGCTTCTGCAATACCGAGCTATGTGTCTGAAGTTGTTGCACTTGTAGCACACTATGGTCTCTTCATTAAAGCTTGATAGAGGAGCAAAAGAGTTGTGGCTTCTGCTTGACTCTACTTGACTTTCCTTCTCCTTATTTTTGAAATTGTTAGCTCTTTTTCTACATTCTACTTTCTTGTGACCATATCCATTACATTAAAAACAATAGCCATAAAATAAGACCTGTCTGTATATCTCTGACCTAATTGCCTTTTGTAGCTTTGTTGTCTCCATCCTTCTCTATTTGGAATGTCCTCTGTATTTTTCACTTCTCTCCTTTTTGTTTCCTCTTGTGTAAGAGATTCAACATAGCTCTTTTTCTTTTCAAATCTGATCCCTATCTTATCTAAATTTGCTTTTTGACTTTCCAATATCTTATTCAGCATGTTAGTGTTATCCTCAAATCTTGAATCACTCACTACTTTATCATTGATTGCTTTCTGAATATCTTCTTTTAAGGAGGCAATTTCAATAACATACCTTTGACATTCTTGTCTTTCTATTTCCAATTATGCTATGAGATCTTCTTCATTCTTCTTGGCTTCTTCAAAGTGTGCTTGTAGATCTTCAATCATTTCCTTTGACTCTTGTTCATTTTTCTCGATCTGGTGCTTTAACCTTTGATTCTTCTTCTGAACAACTTCTAACTCTTCTAGGGCACAATTGAGTTCTCCTTCCATATCTACTTCAGCTTCCTCCTCTTCTTCTTCTTGATCATCATCATGTATGGCCATGAATAAAATCTCTTCATCTTCTGAATCGCTGACTCCACTATCTTCAACTGAGCTAGGGTCCTTAGAATACAGGCTCTTCTTCTCGAATCCCTTCTTGGATTTTCCTTTGAAATTCTTCTTGTATGTAGGCTTTTCTTCTTCATCTTTAACCTTATCTAGGCATCTAGCTAAAAAATGTCCAATCTTTCCATAATTAAAACATTTAAAAGGTAATTTTCCTTGATATTTACATGTTCCTCTTTTTGGCCTGCGAATGAAAAGTGCTTCGTTGTCATCTTCATCATCACTAGAACTATCACTTGATTCTTGAATCTTAGCTTTCTCCTTCTTTGATGTCTTGAAATCTGCTTCTCTCTTTGAGGGTTTATCTTGTTATGTCTGCATTTCATATGCCGTGAGAATACGATGAAGCTCATCCATCTTCAGCTTGGCTAAATTCTTCATCTCCTCGATTGCCGAAACCTTTGCATCATATCTCATTGGTAGAGATCTCAAAACCTTTTGCACCACTATTGACTCTTCTAATATTTCTCCAAGACCTTGAATCTAATTTACTTTCTGATCAACTCACAAAAGATAACTTGCTATATCTTCTTCTTCTTCCATCTTCAAACTTTCAAATTGCCTTCTAAAAGTCTGTAATTTAGCTTGTTGTACCTTTCCATCACCTTTGTAAATATTCTCAAGTTTTACCCAAGTTTCATGAGCAGATTTACATTGCATAACTTTAACAAATTCAGATTCACATAAACCACATAAAATAACATTTAAAGCTTTAGCATTACATTCACTTACCTTCTTTTCTACTAGAGTAATTGTAGATGTATGTGGCTCTTCATATTCCTCCACCACTGATTTCCATATGTCGAATCCAAGGGCCATCAAATAAACCTTCATTCTCATGCTCCAAAAAGTATAATTCATCCCATCAAACAAAGGTGCCTTATTTGTAGAAAATCCTTCCTATGACCCAGCCATCGTGCTTTCCCAATCTACCTTCAAGCTGTAAAACTTTTCAAAAAAGGAACCTGCTCTGATACCAATTGTTAAGCACAAAATATACTGAGAGGGGGGGTGAATCAGTATATTATATATCTTATAAATATTTCCTTTAACCAAAATCCACTTAATGAAACATTAAAGATATGCAATAAAACTTAAACAATAAACATCCACACAAGACAGAGAGAGACACCAGATATAACATGGAAACCCAATGTGGGAAAAACCACAGAGAATCAATCTCAAATATATTTGTGAGAACAACCCCACAGGAGCACCATACCCCTTTCCCAAGTACAAACCTTAGCTTCAATTCATGAGCACCACCCCACAGGAGCTTCAAACCCCTTTGCCAAGCACCAACCCAGCTGTCATTCGTGAGCACCAACCCACAGGAGCACCAACCCATAGGAGCACCAACCCCTTTGTGTATACCACACACCTATCTCTCAATGTTGCTATCTCAACAAATGATAGATCAATACAACATCACCTTCCTCTCTCTCACTTTTGCTCTTCTAAGCTAGATATAACAAATATAAATCATCTCTCATAATTACTCTTTTAAGCTAGATATTACAATATCAAATCAACCTCTCACTTCCACATTTACAAATGGCTACTCAAGCCTTTATTTATAGCTTTCCAAATGACCTTTGGCCTTCCCCCTTTGTGACCTTTCATTCCTCATGGAAAATGGCACCAATCTTGGATGACCCTTCATATCCAAGCATTTGAAAAGTCATGTGGTGACCCTTCATGACCAAAAACGTCTTTCCCACTTTTGTCCTTATCTTTGGTGACTTTTCATATTCCTTTAAGTGTCCCTTCATGATAAATTCACCCATACTCTTTTGTCTTCACCTGACTCTTGGTATTCCTCAAAATGACTCTTCATGGGAAAATGCATCCCATCCTTCTTTTGTCTTTATCCCGTGACTCTTCGTCTTCTCCATGGGCCCTTATTTTGTCTCATATGCAACCAAAAATATATTCGTTAATATTAAATAAATATTAACTCATATTAGCCAAGATAAATAACATTAAATGCAATGGGGCCTTTATCACCAATAATACTAAACCTTTGACATCAATGACAATATTTCCAATAGATGGTTGGATTTACTATTGTCATTCGAGGAGATGTGCATGACCTATCAAGGAATCCATAGAATTATCTACTGTCCTCTCCTTTAGGAGGAAAAATTATAGAAGAACACATTAAGTCTTTCAAAACTACATTGATATTGATGAATGTTACTAATGAAGATGTTGCGTGCAAAATTTATCCTTTCATATTATAGGATGCTACTTATGATCTTAATCTATAAGAGAATTTCATTTCTTCTTGGAATGAGTGTAAAACTACTTTTATTGCACAGTTTGGGTAGGTCACCAGCCCAAATTTGTTATACCAACACTTTACTAGCATGAAGAGGGATCCCAATGAACCAATCTAGGCCTTCAATTCAAGATTTTGGAAGATGTATACCTAGTTAAGATTGACATATAAATCAATAGAAGTGTTGGCATTATAAATTTATAAGAATTCTTTGGATCCAATTACTATAGTTTTATTGCGAAAGGCTAGTGATTCCAACACTTTAGCAAAGATGCCATCAACATTGAAAGATAGCTTAATCCTCAGGTTCCTGGCATACCTAGCATCAATGTTGGTCTCCCAACTTTGAATCCAATTCCATATGTGAAACAAAATGTCCTCACATTTAATCAGAACTAGTTATACACACTACCTCCTATGACACAGATGTCACATCTAAATTATAGCTTCTTAAACAACCATGCACATGGATGTGGTTACTAGAAAAAACAATATTCAATTACATCCACTACTTCAATTGCCTAGGGCATAAATTTTACTAAAGCAAAGCTGGATGCCATATAAAAAATGATCCAAAAATTAATTAATGATTTTCTTGGAATGTAAAGAAAGATAGGCAATGCTAATGGCCGAAATAATAATCATAATTTTGGGTTCTAAAGGTATAATAAACCCTTCAATAGGCCTACAAATAATACAAATCATTATAGCAAGCTTTCAAAAATCAATATAGTAGAGATAGCCTTGCCCAACTAGTGCAAAATCCATAACACATCTCAACATGGTGAACTTGACTGTGTTGAATTTTATCAACTTTTGAGATATTTCAAAGAGAGGTGGTGAGGCAATATTTAATGCATAACCCACCAAAATTCCACCATGACTCTAGCTCATCAATTACCACCATGTTTTTTGATACCCATGAGTTTCTTTTCCTGAACGAAGATGAAAACATAACAAAGGATAACACTAATGATATCCATGCCTTCTAGCAATATTTGAAATGTGGTTACAACTTGAGGAATAGGTAACCCTTCACAACATCTACTACTTTAAATAATAAAATTATTCTACCTAATCCAAAAGTTAATAATAATCCACCTTCCCCAAAAGGGAATGATTAGCCTCAAAATAAGGACTAACAAAGCAGAGGGGGGTATAACATTGTCAAGGACATGAAGAAAATAAAGGCAAACATCACCCTTCATGAATTGGCCTAGATTACTAAAAAAAAGAAATCGTATGGAAGGATATCATAGGGAAGGCCCCTATATAAAAGATAAAAGCTCTTACAAAGAGAACAAAGGTCTCTAACACCAATGTCATATATAAAAGTAAGCTAGAGGTTCCACCTTTTTTACTGACCATTAGGGCATTTGGAAAAAATATTCATAATTACTTAGTTGATTTTGGAGCTTCAACCACTATTATACCTACTTCTATTTGTCAAAATCTTGGCCTAACTCCAAGCCCATAAAAGAGAGCAGTCTCACAGTTAGATAAAATAGTGGTACCAGTCATTAAAGAGCTAACTAATGTGCATATTTAGGTAGAATCTAAGCCACAGGTAAAACTGACTATTGACATCTTTGTAGTAGACATACCTAAAGGGTATGGACTATTGTTTAGTAGGGACTAGTCTAAGACACTCAATGGATACCTCTCAATATATTTCTCTCACATTTGGCTACCATGGAGAGGCCTTCCAAACCAAATCTAGATTGATCAGGAACCAAGAAAGAATTATCCTATCATAAAGTACAATGTCAAGAATGAAGATGTAAGTTATGAATCCCCTAGTCTTTGAATTTATACTTTTACCACATGAAATGAAATACAAGAACTAGAATCTTGGGGCCTTGCCTAGCTATGGATTTTCCACTTTGATGGTGCCAAATCCAAATAGGGATCAAGCATACGAATTGAATTAATTAATCCACAAAGAAAGAAGTTCCTAGTAGCATATATATTATAGTTCCCTTGCACCAACAACAAAACCAAATATGAAGCATTAATTTTGGGATTGCACTTTGCCCTCAAAAACAATGTCAAGTAGTTGTTGGTATACATGGATTCAGTGCTACTAATCAATCAAGTTAAAAAAAATGAGTGTAAGCTATCATATCTAAAAATATATAAACATAGAGCATGAGATTTAACTGAATCCTTTGAGGCTTTCAATATAGCATTTTTTCCCAAAAAACAAAACCCAGCTATGGATTCATTAGCTGCTTCGATTGCCAATTTGGAGCCTCTCCAAGAATCTTAGGTATAAAGATTCTCCATTGAGCTAGTACCTTATCCTTCTATTCTTGACAATGTAGAGAATTTCTAAGTCTTCGATGATGACCAATAGATCATCTAGTTTCTAACCAACTTAGGATAATTTGAGTCCTAAATCATTGATGAAAAAGAAGTTAGTTATCTCTGCTAAGAGGAGTCAGGTGTCTTCTAGCTCAAAGACAATCATCTCCCACCTGGAATAGTTTCCTTAGAAAGAGTATTTGATATAGGTCCCCAAGTTCAATAGCAAAGTCAACCCAAGGTTAGCGAGTCTGAATTCAAAAGGGAGAATTTGTGGGATGAGAGTAGCCCATGCTATGTCAACATTGGCCTTAGTTGTACTCTAGAATAAAGGCAATGGGTTAAATATTTACCCATCGAATACAAAGACGTGATTTCATGGGCATATAAGGAATTAAAGGTTTATGATCCAAAGGTCATCACCCATATAATTCCATTAAAATTAGACCACAATCCATTTAAACAAAGATATAGACCAATAAACCCTATCCTAGAACCTCTCATTCAAAGAGAAGTAGAAAAACTATTGAGTGCAAAGATAGTCTTCTCGATCAAGCATTCTACTTGGGTGGCCAATTTAGTCCCAGTCAGAAATATGAATGGATAAATT
The DNA here is from genome assembly GCA_037957365.1 of Torreya grandis. NCBI lineage: Eukaryota > Viridiplantae > Streptophyta > Pinopsida > Cupressales > Taxaceae > Torreya > Torreya grandis. The sequence goes on along the minus strand of JARHVA010000142.1, from coordinate 5,189,564 downwards.
AGATTATGTGTTGATTTAAGAAACTTGAATAAATATTTTGAGAAGGAAAACTATCCACTACCCTCCCTAGATGAGGTTATTTAGAGAGTTAGTGGCTCTAAAATGATGTCCTTCTTAGATGGATTTTTAAGCTATAACCAAGTCCTGGTAGAATCAAAAGATACAATGAAAATTGAATTTACCATAAAGTGGGGTACCTATGTGTATAAGAGGATGTCTTTTAGCCTAATTAATGTAAGAGCCATCTTTCAGTGAGCAATGGATCATGCATTTCAAGGATTGACAGGTAAATGTATAATCATCTATATGGATGACCTCACTATTTTCTCCAAGAACATGAATGATCATGTAGGTCATTTGCAGTCAATCTTTGAAATATGCCAAAGGTTTGACATCTCCTTGAACCCAAAGAAGAGCATATTTGGAGTTACTGAGGGAAAGCTTTTGGGACATATCATTATCAAAGAAGGGATCACCATCGATCGAAATATAATCCAAGGGATTTCAAAGATTACACTACCAAACAACAAGGAGTTTAAGTTTTTCTTTGATAATTCTAACTTTCGTAAAAAATTTCATCTCAAGATTTGCAAAAACTATGAGACTCATGAATGCAATGCTTAAATAGGATGAGAAATTACCAGCATGGCCATCAGAACTATTTACCATAGATTTTTTTGGTAAATGCAGGGTCAGGATGTTCCTTTAATGGGGATACTCAACACATTTTTGTTCACTACTAGAGCCTCAAAAGTTGTCAAAAATAACCTATATCCTATAAATTTAGGCACTTTTACAAAACATTTAATTTAGAGAGTTGAAAAAAAGGAGGATGATTGCAATATGTTTGACAAAATTCTTGAGTGAAATTTGGGCCTGTCGAACAAAGCCTTTCTAACAGCTGAGGTAAGATATGCTAAGCAGATTGGAGCTATCTCAAAAAGGGTGTATAATGATTCAAGAGATTATAATCAAATGGGATTAATTATCTATAAATAAATCATGAGAAAGTGTTGGGATCTTTCTATTTCATAGCCTCAATGTCAATACTCATTGAATGTCCACTAACTATTTGAAAAAATGTTGGAACACCATTCTCTTACTGAGATTATAGGCAAGACAATAAAATTTAAGAAGACTAGGTAGTAGCTATTAGTTCGCTCCCTCTCTAGGAAAACAATCTATCTTTGGGCTCTATTTACATATTTCATGATTGATCTCAAGTGAAAATTGGAAATCTCTATTGGGATTCTCATGGATTTTTAGCATCTTTTACACGAGGGTAAATAACTATAATATCACTTCCCACTATCTAAATATCATTTAGGAAAGGACTCTACTCTCTTCATAGTGTTGAGGATGTATGGAGGAGCTCCAGCATCTAGACAATCATCATCCTCCAAACCTGTGACATTCAAAGATGCTATAAAAAATTCAGCTTCCAAATCATGTCCTTTAAAGCCACCGCCTATCATGAATGCATATATAGTAGAGCATGTCAATGGGTTCCTATTGTGGAGATCGTAACAAACAAAGAAAGTGAGTACCAAAATCAATTAATAAAGGAAGCAGTGATTTAAATATTTAATAGACTTTGGCCTAAAACCTCCACCTTATATCACTGGATTCACATGACATGGACAAAGGATTGAGAGATATCCCTCTACTCAAAAGGTTTTTTAATAGTTATTTTCAATGATCAAGAAATCTATCACAGAATCTTTATAGAAGGACCTTAGTTTTGGGGAAATGTGAGGTTGTTCATCACTCTTTGGTTTCCATATTTTGACCCAAATACACTCTTAGTCACCAAAATGCCAGCTTGGGTTTGCCTCCCAAATTTTCCATTACATTTATGGTATGTTATCCATGAAATAGGCAACTCCTTGGGCACATTCATTAAAGATGATGAAGTTAGAACTACTATGGGACTGTGTACATATGCTTAAATTTGTGTGGAGATTGATCTTAGCAAGGGCCTTCTAGATAAAATAATTATTAGATGTAGGCAAACACAACACATTCAGGTATTGGATTACACTAAAACCACATTTATATGTCATATTTGTAAATTATCAAGTCACTTATAAGCTACTTGTACCCAGGTTCAAGCTCCTTCTCATTAAAAAGGGATGAAATCTACATCTAAAAGTTGGAGTCCTCCAGTGCAATAGGTAGTGGATGTTGGTGACCAGCATATTACAAAACCTAAAAATAATAAAGATGGAGTTCTAGATGTACATGTTGAAGCATTCATCTCTAATTTGGGGGTTAGAAGAGATGATCACAATGCCTTTTTGAGGAATCTATCTAGTGGTGTGAACAAAGGCCATGAATCAAAAAATTTGGACTCAGATAAGGAGTTAGCTATTAATTCAAATTTGTATTCCTTGAATATGAATACACTTGTATTTTATGAGACATTAGATTTACATATTATCATGGTGGACCCTTCACCAGGACCATTATGGGCAGCCAAAAATAATAAAGTTAAAAAGGGTAGAATTGATGAATATATGAGATATATTTCCCACTAATTAGAGAACCCTTCATTTTGTTGCACTGGACCTTATCTTATTTCTTACTTTTTGTTGATGTCACCACTATGTTCAGTGTTGACTCTTCCCCTATTCTGGGGATTTGTTGGAGTGGGGGTTTGCATACTCCTCTATTTGGGATGTTTTCATCCTTTTATTTTCCTTTTTTACTTTAGAATTTTGTTACATCTATAGTATGTAATTTATATTTTAATTAATATGAAGTTACGCATTTTTTCGAGGGAAAAAAATACTCAAATAAGATGATAAAGTGGAATGGACATCTGAGGCCTAAAAGTCTTTTCAAGACATTAAAGATGTTATATCTCAGGCTTTAGTACTGATTAGTCCAAATTTGATAAAGGACTTCTACTTATATTCATTTGCTTTAGAACATACAGTTGATGTTATCCTAATGCAAAAGAGAGATGAGACTGAGCATCCCATTATGTTCATGAGCACAAATTTGAAAGATGCAAAACCTAGGTATTTTATGATCGATAAGTAAATCTTTATTCTTGTAAATGCTCTTGTGGAAGTGGTGAAGAAATTACATCACTACATCCTGAGAAACAATACTATCGCTATTGTACCTTACCCTGCTATCAAGATTACCTTGACACATAATAAATTGGGAGAACACAGAGGCAAATGGATGGTAAATTTGTAAGAATTTGATATAGAAATCAAGCTTAATAAAACCATCTTAGGTCAGGGCATCATCTAACTCATGATTGAGCCTAACCCACACATTACTATTAAAGAAGTTTGTGAGGCCCAGGTGTCCAAAGGGGAATGTTATACTAACATTATTCAATATTTTCTTACAAGTACTCATTCCCCAGAACTCAATCAAGAATAAAGAATAGCTTAGAGGCTTAAAGTCACTCACTACATCATTAGAAAAGGAGTTACTTATAGGATAAATTATGATGGCATCTACCTTAGATGTGTATCAACAAAAGAGGCTCAAGATATTCTAGAAATCCTACACCAAAAGATAGGCAATGGTCATCCATCTAGGAACACTAGAACTCAAAAAATCCTAAGAATGGGCTATTACTGGCCAATAGTCTTCAAAGATGCCCATATCCATGTAAGGACATGTCATGAATGCCAATTTTTAGCAAAAAGATAAGTACATACATCAATGCCCTTACAACTTGTTATTGAGGGAAGGTCATTTGCATAGTGGGGGTTGGACATCATTAGCATCATTAACTCAAACTCTTTATAATTTCATAAGTTTTTACTCACTACCATATATTACTACACCCAATGGACTAAGGCAATGGCCACCAATAATTCTAGAGCACAAGATGTGATTCACTTATTATAAGAACACATCACAGCTAGATTTGGCACTCCCATCCCTCTAGTTTATGACAACAATCTAGCATTTCAATTATCTGAATTCACTAAATGAGATCATGAAAATCAGATCACCATTAGGTCATCTTCTAACCACTATCCTTAGGGAAATAGACTAGTTGAAGCAATGAATAAGAACCCAATAGATGTGATTAATAAATTGGCTATGGATAAGCCTAGGGACTAGCATAATCTACTTTAAGTATGCCCTATGGGTAGACCAAATAAGATATAAGCAGGTCCTCAAGGCCTCACCCTATCTATTAGTGTATGGACAATGGCCAGTATTCCCAATCATGTTGAATTTATCAACCTATAAATTCATATAGGAATATATGAAACCAAATGACAAAGAATAATCTTGATTATTGGAAATAATATAAATGGAAGACTCAATGATTGAGGCCCTATAGACTTTCAGCAAACATCAAGATGTAGTCAAAAGATGGTGTTGACCAAATTTGACCCTGTAGGTCAAATTAGGACCCCTATAGGTAAATAAGTGATTTTTTGATGTTTTAGGGATCTATTATTATGTTATAGGGTGTATTATAGATCTTTTGATGTCATTTAATGCTATATTAGCCTTGGTCTTGGTCTAATTAGTCAATATGTCATTTTGACTCATTTAGTAAGCATTTAGTGGTTATAAATGCAAGTGGAATGGTTTTTAAGGTGTCCTATTTTCCTTTCAAATGTCCAATGGGTCAGATTCCCTATTAGGAATGTCAATTCATCTGAAACTTGTAGGTTATCTAACTAAAAATAAAGAAATCAACTAAAAAAGGAAGATTTTAGCACTTATACAGCCCGTAAGGGAGTGTGACACATGGGAGAAGGTTTTGAAATGACTCTTCAGCTACCTAAGACTCATTTCCATGCTTTCCATACTCTGTAAGTGTCATTTTCAATATAAAGACATGTTGTTCCTTCTTCACCCTTCTAGACATAGAACCAGTAAGTAGGTTTGTGTTTGGTATGAATAGTTGGAGAAGTTTCAGACCAAATGCCTTTGGGAGGTGAAATTAAACTCAAAGAGATTCATTTCCATAAAAATATTTTGAATATTGATCAACTCTGCTTTATGAACCATCTCTAATAAGTTGATTGTATTTTTATGCTCAATATTTCTTGTACCCTATAGGTTTTGCTCTATTTTGGACAGGTCCATACAATCCAGTTGGTGATGTTGACTCCAAAGGATGTTGTATTTCTTATCAAATGACCTCCATTATTTTTTTCATGTTTCATGGTGTTTTGATGAGTAAATCACCTTAAGTTGGTAGATTAGTCTCATTTTGGATGATAGGCATGTTTTCACCATTTTCAAGAGCTTCATGCTTTGATAATGGTTTCAAAAGGTTGTGATAATTTCATTTAAATATTATTTAATGTTATATTAGTTCTTTTCTCCTTTAAATCTTAACTCTAAATCAACATTCCATGAGTTGCAGTCACAAAGCACCATGCAGTCAGTTGGTTCCATGACTATCATGCACATTCAAGTTAGTGATCTGGGTTAAGGCCTTTAACATGTCCATGGGGGTCAATAATGTTAGTTCATCTAAAACATGCAAGTTATCTAAGTGAAAATTAGGAAATCAATTGAAAAAGGAAGAGTTTGGCACTTGTATGACCCATGAGGGAGTGTGACACATGGGAGAAGGTTGTGAGATGACTCTTCAACTTACTTAGACCTATTTCCATTCTATACATAATCTAGAAGTTTCATTTTTGAGACAAAACCATTCTACTCCTTTTTCACCTTTTTAAACACATAGAACCAATCAGTAGGTTTGTGATTGGTATGAATAATTGGAGAAGTTTCAGACCAAACACCTTTGGGAGGTGAAATTAAACTTAGATAGATTCATTTCAATAATAATATTTTGAATATTGGTCAACTTTTCTTTATGAACCATGTCTAACAAGTTGACTATGTTTTTCTGCTCACTATTTCATGCACCCTATAGGTTTTGCTCTATTTTTGATAGGTCCATACAATCTAGTTGGTGATGTTGACTCCAAAGGATGTTTTATCTCTTATAAAATTCCCTCCATGTTTTTTTTCATGTTTCATGGTGTTTTGATGAGCAAATCATCTTAGGTTGGTAGATTAGTCTCATTTGGGATGACAAGCATGTTTTCACCATTTTTAAGAGCTTCATGATTTGATAATGGCTCTAGAGGGTTGTGATAGTTTCATTTAAATATTATCAATGCTATATTAACTCCTTTCTCCTTTCAATATCACCTCTAAATCAACATTCCATGAGTTGCAGTCATAAAGCACCATGCAGTCAGTTGGTTCCATAACTTTCATGCACAGTCAACATAGTGAGTTGGGTTAAGGCCTTCAACACATCCATGGGGGTCATGAATATGGTATTTAAAGTTTTAATACATTCTCATAGTAGTAATAATCAATAAAAATCTTTCATTTTCTATAGTAAGGACTGTGACAGCCAACATAATCACTCACACCACCTTCTGCCATTAATTACACCTATAGGTGCCTACTGGAAAGTAAGACATTAAAATGAGAAATGTGATATTGTTCCAAGATTTAATACATCATGATGTTTCATTTAAACACCATGAGGAAATATAAATAGAATTAAAGGGAAAATGTATATCCACTGTCCATTCTCATTCTTACTACCTGTACCTTGAAAATAACCACCTATAGGTGGTACCACATAGAGCTAAGATGCCATAAGGGAGTGTTGAAGGAGTGGTGACACTAATTTTGGGATCCTAATATGTTTAAGGTATTATAAAAAAACCCATGAGAGTTGATAAGTTGGTATTCCAATTTTGGGGAACCTTCAAAATGTGTGATGACTATGTTCAGGAAATAGATCCCTAAACTGAGAAAACAGAGGTCTAGGCCTTTTGGTTGATAGCATATAACAAGTTTTCAAAGACTTATAATGCCTCTTGATGACCAAATATTGTGGTACCTACATAAGATAATGACTCTTCAAATTTTTAATGGCATATGACTAAGGGATAATGACTGTTGAGAACCTCAAAGTTGCCCATTTATGCACTAAACTCAAGTAGTGATCATCTATAGGAATTGAGCTCCAAGTAGACCTCTTCAGTCAAGGCTAAAAAATTATACCATGACTTAATTTTTAAATGGTTATATATGTTTTAAAATAACATTATGATCTAAAGGATCATTAAAGAGGTTCATATGCATATTTTTGAGCCCATACATACCTACAGATGTCTACCCTCTTAAACATGCACCTACAACCAATTAGGCCTAAAAATGCAAAGATCCTTGATTGGTTGCTAGATGATGAGTTATCTTCTTAGATGATTATAAAATTGTGTATAAATAATTAATGAGTTTGAGGCTTTACCATTTGAATCCAAAACACCTTCTAGGTCTCATCAACATCTAATGGGAACCTACAACCAAGCTTAGGAGAGAAAAACATAGTCTTGTAGGTCAAGGAAGGTAAGAAGACCTAAATACATGTTTTGAAGAAGTTATTAAACATGGAGTATGATTATATTAATGGAATATTCATTATGGGGATACTAATGACATTTAAATAAGTTAATTCCACATAAGAAGGTGGAGACAATCCATACGCAAGCCTATGTAAGCATTTATAGCCAACCTAAGGTGCAAGTTTGAAGGTGTTTATTTCTTGTAACCTAGAGCATGATGTGAAATTTTTTGAAAATTAATTAAAAAAATGAGAGGTTATTATATTTAATTTTTACCATATAAACACCTATATGTGTCCCCTCATTTGAAAATATTCACCTATAGCCAACTGTAGATGATTGTCTCAGGTAGTGAGCAAAAGGGTGATGATTTTGAGTGATCATTTATTAAAAACATGAATCAACAGGTCCAAATAATTTATATAATATATTGGAAGGTTTAAATATGTCCATACACTATTTTCAATCTTAGTCCTTCCTAAACCACCTATAAGTATAGTGTCTTCAGGCAGAACATAGTCAAAAGTTACACCCATACTTAACCAGTCAAAGTGTAAAGAGAAGGCATAATAGGTTGAAATTAAGGGAAAGATTAAAAAAATTAACCCCATGACACTCCCATATTGTATTTTGAATAGATAAATGACTCATATCAATCAAGGCACAATCCACATGAAAGAGCTCTGCATAGTCTCCCTTTTTAAAGAGTTTGTCTTAGATATTGAGGAAGTTAGGGGGTCTAGAGACTTGATCAAGAAGTAAAATATAACATAGATCATCATCACCACTTCGATAAGCTTCTCCAACATTCAACTAGTCTAATTAAATAGGGTAATTATCCTCTATTTTATCTTATAGATGGTACTTCCCTTTATGCACAAAATTGTAGTCTTGAAGAATGGAGAGGAAGGGATGAGATAAAGGGCTAATGAGACATTAGATAATATATGAATAGATGTGGCAGGTGTGGAAAAATATGTTAAACCTATCATAAAGGGAGGAAACCCAATGGGATGGTTTGGATTGCCAAGCATGCAAATAGGTATGTTTGAGACCTAGAGCCCAATTAGGGGTCCAACTTCATTTCCAGCCCTTACTGAGATTTATACCCTATTGGATCATGTTTATAGGATGAATTTAGTTATGTATAAGCTATTTTTATGTATGGGAAGCCATGTGAATCCATTTTTTATATTTAGTACAACTCAAACATATGCAAAATGAAGAAATAATCTTGATATGAGAGGTTTGATTACTCATATCTACTTTGACACCTTGCATGGAGATTCACAAAGCTAGGAAGAGTTATATTTAGTCCTAAGCAACTCTTTTATGGCATTGAATTTACAGTTTAATGTGAAATATATATATGAACAATGGATAAGAGGGTAAAACAAGCCTAAACCCTTGGAAGGATGTGATTTGGAAAACAAGGCTGGAAATACATCAAAATAAATTATAATGGCTTAGAAAATTCTTATATCCTATAAAGGACTCTCCAAAGACCATTTCCATCCACTTGAGGTGTTTCGTATTTGTATGGATAGGGTACATATTGGGTTCTAATGACTATTTTGTACATTATACAAGTTATTGGAGCTTCTAAGAGATGAACCCAAATTTAAGGGAAGTATTAGGACTTGGTATAACACCTCATGTCCATTTCATGCTTCATCCAAACTCTTAAGTGTGTTTACTAGCTGCTTCATCTCAACTAGTCAGAACTAGCATAGTGAATATGGTAGTGAGAAGGGTGAAAAGCTTCAAGTAAACTAATTTTAAGGTGTGCCTGATGCATCTAAGACCATGGAGGGTTTTACCAATTTTCATCCACTCCATTTTATGTATTTTCATGGAAAACTAAATCCAAATTTGAGGCCAAGTGTGCAAGGTGTGGGAAAGAGGAGTTTCTTAGACTACAGACAGTGATAGCTCACTTCCAAAAGATTAAAGGTGATTAGGAATGCAAATAATGCATGTAAAGGCATGTCTAAAAGAATTCACTCTCAGTTTGATCATTATAATTATCCCAAATTAGTTTTGGGATGTTCAAATAGGGATAAACCATGAAGGTAGTTTTCTAAGCTAGCAAAGGGAGTTTCACACCACTTATTATGAATTTCATGACTCAAGAAGTGACTTGTATCTTCTAACCTTGCATGTTACATTTAATTATACTATCATGCATAATTAACTCATTTTATTAGCTTTACAAGTGTCTTTGTGACCTTTGGACTACTTTCTTCTCCTCTCTCTCTCTCTCTCAAGTTTTATATGAACTAGCCATTTTGGCATTTGTAAACTATGTTCCACTTGAGTATAAGGAAGCCCTGCTCATTTTCATACCATGGATCAATAAATACTATTTATTTTTACATATTTTATGATGATTTATATTGTGTTCAATTGAATTATTGAGCTTGCTTATGTGATGATTTTTGTTTCCTTAGAATTATTATCTCATTCTCTCACCTATTTGCAGTTGGAAAGATTTTTCTTGTAGGTCATGTGAAGTGTTTTATGATGTGTCAAGGTTGAATGAGTTAGTGTATTAAAATAGTGCCATTCTAGGCCTCTTGTCTAGTCCTCCCAGCCTAAACATTCATCACAACCTCATAATGAAATATTGATGTGAGAAGATACAGATTAGAGAAGTGTATGTTTGGTTAGTCCCTTGTTCTCAAGTGTAACATGAAACTAGTTGGTAGTCATCAACTAATTTAGTGTATCACCTCCTTTAGGATATTTTAATTTCAATTTTCTCTCCTTTTTCCCTCACAAGCATAGGTGTATTAGTTATCTAAGAGTGGTACATCAAGGGATCTAGCCCTATCAAGAGATTCACCTCACTCTTAGGCTACCCACAACCTAGAGGTGCTTCAATTATGCCACTTGGATGAGGAGATATAAGAAATATCCTCAAATATTTCAAATCCAAGTGATAATAGTTTTTTGGCACACCTAGTGGGAGTATTAGTCTAAGAAGTTGAAAGATTTTTGGTGTTGTCTTTCAACACATCTGCATTTTGAGGCATATATCAAAGCATCAATGGTGACTCCAAAGTTACATCAGCTAGTCAAGTAGCCCAAGTTTTCCTTTTGAATATTTTTGGTAATTTTCTCTTTGTGTTCTTGCTTCCCAATGAAGTTTCATGGCTAATTTTGGTGTTGAGAATTGTTTTACACAAGTTGGTGAGGTTTATCAAGCTTATGGCATTCCCTATCAACCTTATCATGATCCTTACCAGTTACAATATGATCTTTACCAACTCCAATATGACCCATATTATCCTTTTTATGAGTTTTATTATCCCTACAAAGAGCCTATTCAATGTCTTGCTTCTCTTAGTCAACCTAGTCACTTCTCAAATTAGTCCATCCCAACCTTAAAGTAAACTCTCTTGGGCTATGAGAAGTATATGATATAGCTTTATACACTAAGAGGATATGGTCAATAATTTCCTATTCATCTCATTCATAAGGTGAGATTTGCATTAGAGTTGGTTAAAAGAGAGTGGGCACCTATTGAAAGAGCCAATTGACCAAGGCTTACAAGTGAAATGCTAGATGTGGGTGGCTTGGTTGCATCTTTACAAGATAGGATAAGAATTCATGAGGAGCAGCCTCACAAAGTCTATCAAACCTCATATCCACCTCCTCATGATTTATATTAGTCCTACTTGGCTCCTACTCATGAGCCTAATCAAGCTTATCAAAGTCATATTTTCCCTAATCTTCTAGAAGAGAGAGTTGGAAAGACAAATGTGGTTCTTGAAGTAAATCTTGATAGGTAGATTGAGTTGGCCAATAGGTAGATGCATTAATCCATATCATCAGAAAAGGAAGTGTAATTTAATCCCTCTCTTCCCTCTCCCATCACATCCCCACCTCAAGAAGAGACCTATAGATATGAAATTACAAGTTGGAGACAAGGTGGAGAACCCAAGCCTAAGGAGATTCCAAGTTCCTTCAAAAATTCATCTACTCCTCAAATTGCATCACTACCTCAAGAATAGACTCTTAATCCTAACATCATAATATGGAATAATTTAGTGTAATCATTGTTAAAGAAAGAGGGTAAAATCATTGATAAAGAGTGTGAAGTTGACAAACAACTTGATCCTATGAAAGCCCCTCCCACCCTTCCTTAAGAGACCTCTTATTTTCCATGTCAGCCCTCTTGTATGACTCATCCTCATGAATATTCTTATGAACTTCAATAAAAAAAATTCCAAGAGAACCTAGCTAAGCAAATTGAAGATTTCGATTCAAGAATGAAATTATTGAGTCAAGGTGTGATGAAAGGTTTAGAGCCAAAAGAAGATCCTATGCCTAAACACACCCCATATAACCTCCCTCAAGAGAGTGCTCAAGATGAATAAAATTTTAATGAAGTGGTTATCAAATGGAAGGAAATAAACTAAAATATTTTATCCCAAGGTCAACCTCCCCTTCCTCAAAAGCTCACAAAATAATCCTCTACAATTCATTCTCAATCTGATGTTGAGTTCTATATTCCACCTCCACCAACTAGTTCATCTTGTCCTCACCCTATCACCCTTTACCTTGATGGACCTATGGTATGGGAACCTAAATAGGATAATTTGTTTGAGAATAATTCATAACTCTTACCTAAATAAAATATTGCTCTTTATCAGCCTCATTGGGCTAAGTCGCATGATTTCAAGTTGCCTAGTATTGGCATCACAAAGAAGGAGAAGGAGATTGAAGATCTTGGAGCCCTTGAGAACCAAATTTATGTTGTGATAGTTGAGATGAAACTTGAGATCCCTAAAGAGGTCTTAAATTCTAAATAAGAAGTGATTTATTGTGTGGAAACTTATGATTAGGTTGATACAAAAGACTATTTTCCTTTTGCCAAATAGGAAGAAATCATCATTGGTTCTTCCATCACTATCCAATATATCATGGATGGGAAAGAAAAATTTACTAACTAGCATTTGGATGACTTGTTTGTAGTCATTGGATCAGGTTATACTCCTCTTCAAGGAGGATATGATCTATTCAAAAATGAAGAAGGTAGCCTTGACACTCAAGTGAGTATGCAAAGAAAAAGCAAAATTTTAAATTTGTCCTTTCAAAGAGAATATCCATCTCATGATGACATGTTTTAAATCATAAATATGGGTTATCATCCTCTCAACTAGTTGGGAGAAACACATCAGATCTTGAAGGATGAAACAAGCTCCTATTGGCCTCAATCTTATAAGGAACAAGAAATTACTCCTCTTGAATCCATGCCTACCAAGAAGATACAAGTTGATCATGAGATGAAGAGTAGGTAGAAGTATGAGATATGTGTATAAGTTCAAGAGGAATACATTTACATTGGAGACCTATTTAAGGATGATCTACTTGAGAGTAGATCAAGTGAAGTGCCAAGGAATAATCTACAAAGCATCCAATCTAAGGAAAAACATGCTTGGCATTATGATTCGTCTCATGAAGAAGAAGATTCAATAAACTTTCCTTTTGATCCTAAAAAGGAGGTATGCTTAGTTTATATTTATGCATTGTTGTTTGTTTTCTGATTTCCCTAAGTGCTTTGAGCACATGTGTATTTGCTTTGCTTTGTGTGGTTAAGGTAATTAGTTGTCTTGTCTTGGCCAAAACCTTACTATCAAGTGCTAGGTATTATTATTTGTTTCAAACTCTATATGACTCTCTAATCCCAATGGATTGATAAGGCTACTAATCTTTAGTATAGTAGACATACTACCCCTATGAGTCACCAATTTATCGACCAAATTTGGCCCTTCCTATAGGTCAAATTGGGACCCCTATAGGTAAAAACTTGATGTTTTCATTTTTTAGGGGTCTATTATTATGTAATAGGGTGTATTATATATATTTTTATGTTATTTAATGTTATATTAGCCTTGGTCTTGATCTAATTAGTCAATATGTCATTTTGAGTCATTTAGTAGGCATTTAGGGGCCATAAATGTAAGTGGCATGGTTTTCAAGGTTTACAAGGGTCCTATTTTCCTTTAAAATGTCCAATAGGTCATATTCTTGGTCAATAATGTCAGTTCATCTAAAACTTACAAGTTATCTAAGTGAAAATTAGGAAATCAACTGAAAAAATAAGAGTTTGGCACTTGTATGACCCATGAGGGAGTGTGACACATGGGAGAATGTTGTGAGAGGCCTCTTCATCTTATTTAGACTCATTTACATTCTTAACATGATCTATAAGTTTCATTTTTGAGATAAAACCATTATGCTCCTTCTTTGCCTTTCTAAACACATAGAACCAATCAACAGGTTTATGATTGGTATGAATAGTTAGAGAAGTTTCAAACCAAAAACCTTTGGGAGGTGAAATTAAACTCAGAGAGATTAATTTCCATCATAGTATTTTGAATATTTGTAAATTTTTCTTTATGAACCATCTCTAACAAGTTGACTATGTTTTTATGCTCACTATTTCCTGCACCCTATAGGTTTTGCTCTATTTTTGACAGGGCCATACATTCCACTTGGTGATGTTGACTCAAAAGTATGTTGTATTTATTATAAAATTCCCTCCATGTTTTTTTTCATGTTTCATGGTGTTTTGATGAGCAAATAATCTCATGTTGGTAGATTAGTCTCATTTGGGATGACAGGCATGTTTTCACCATTTTTAAGAGCTTCATGATTTGATAATGGCTCTATAGGGTTGTGATAGTTTCATTTAAATATTATAAATGTTATATTAATTCCTTTCTCCTTTCAATATCACCTCAAAATCAACATTCCATGAGTTTCAGTCGCAAAGCACCATGCAGTAAGTTGGTTCCATAACAATCATGCACAGTCTAGTTAGTGACCTGGGTTAAGGCCTTCAATACATCCATGGGGGTCATGAATATGGTATTGAAAGTTTTAATACATTATCATAGTATTAATAATCAATAAAATCCTTTAATTTTTTAGAATAAGGACTGTGACAGCCAACACAATCACTCACACCACCTTCTGCCATTAATTGCACCTACAAGTGCCTACTAGAAAGTAAGACATTGAAATGAGAAATGTGATATTGTTCCAAGATTTAATACATCATGATGTTTAATTTAAACACCATGAGGAAATATAAATTTAACCAAATGGTAAATGTATATCCACTATCCATTCTCATTCTTTCTGCATGTACCTTGAAAATAGCCACTTATAGGTGGTACCACATAGAGCTAAGATGCCATAAGGGAGTGTTGAAGGAGTGGTGAGACTCATTTTTGGATCCTAAAATGTTTAAGGGATTATAAAAAACCCATGATATTTTATAATTTGGTATTCCAATTTTGGGGAACCTTCAAAATGTGTGATGACTATGTTTAGGAAATAGATCCCTAAAATGAGAAAACAGAGGTCTAGGCCTTGTGGTTGATAGCATATAACAAGTTTTCAAAGACTTATGATTCCTCTTGATGACCAAATATTGTGGTACCTACATAATATAATGAATCTTCAAATTTTTAAGGGTGTATGACTAAGGCATAATGACTATTGATAACCTCAAAGTTGCCCATTTATGCACTAAACTTAAGTAGTGATCATCTATCAGATTTGAGCTCCAAGTAGACCTCTTCACTCAAGGCTGAAAAATTAGACTATGCCTTCATGTTTGAATGGTTTTAAATGTTTTAAAAGAAAATTATGATATAAATTATCATCAAATAGGTTAATATTCATAGTTTTGAGCCCATACATACCTATAGGTGTCTACCCTCTTAAACATGCACCTACAACCAATTAGGCCTAAAAATGCAAAGATCCTTGATTGGTTTCTAGATGATGAGTTATCTTCTTAGATGATTATAAAATTGTGTATAAATAATTAATGAGGTTGAGGCTTTACCATTTGAATCCAAAACACCTTCTAGGTCTCATCAACATCTAATGGGAACCTACAACCAAGCTTAGGAGAGAAAAACACAGTCTTGTAGGTCAAGGTAAGAAGACCTAAAGCCATGTTTTGAAGAAATTATTAAGCATGGAGTGTGATTATATTAATTTAATATGAATTATTTGGATACTAATGACATTTAAATAAGTTAATTCCACATAAGAAAGTGGAGACAGTCCATACGCAGGCCAATGATAGCATTTACAGCCTACCTAAGGTGCAAGTTTGAAGGTGTTTATTTCTTGTAACCTAGAGCATGATGTGAATTTTTTTTTAAATAAATAAAAAATTTAGAGGTTATTATATTTAATTTTTACCATATAAATAACTATAGGTGTCCCCTCATTTTAAAATATTCACCTATAGCCAACTGTAGATGATTGTCTCAGGCAGTGAATAAAAGGGTGATGATTTTGAGTGATTGGTATATTAAAAACATGAATTAATAGGTCCAAATAATTGATATAGTATATTTTAAGGTTTAAATATGTCCATACACTATTTTCAATCCTATTCCTTCCTAAACCACCTACAAGTATAGTGCCTTCAGGTAGAACATAGTCAAAAGTTACACTCATACTTAATTAGTCAAAGTGTAAAGAGAAGGTATAGGAGGGTGAAATGATGGGAAAGATTAAACACTTTCATCATGAAAAAATTATCCTAATGAAACTCTCATAGTTTATTTTTAATAGATAAAGGACTCATATCAAGCAAGGCATAGTCCACATGAAAGAGCCCTGCATAGTCTACCTTTTTAAAGAATCTGTCTTGGATCTTGAAAAAGTTAGGGGGAATAGAGACCTGATAAAGGAGTAAAACGTTACATTGATAATCATCACCAATTTTATAATATTATCCAACATTCAAATTTTATGATTAAATAGGGTAAGTACCCTCTATTTTATCTTAGATAGAGGGTACTTCCCTTTATGCACAAAATTGTAGTCTTGAAGAATGGAGAGGAAGGGATGAGATAAAGGGCTAATGAGACATTAGATAAGATATGAATAGATGTCTTAGGTGTGGACAAACATGTTAAACCTATCACATAGGGAGGAAACCCAATAGGATGGTTTGGATTTCCAAGTATGCAAACATGTATGTTTGAGGCCTAGAGCCCAATTGGGGGTCCAAATTCATTTCCAGCCCTTAGTGAGATTTTTATGCTATTGGATCATGTTTATAGGATGAATTTATATATTTATAAGCTATTTATATGTAGGGGAAGCCATAATAATCCATTTTTGTGATTTAATACAACTTAAACCTATGAAAAATGAATAAATAAGCTTGATAAGAGAGGTTTGATTGCTCATATCTACTTTGACACCTTGCATGGAGATTCACAGAGCTAGGAAGAGTTAGATATGGTCCTAAGAAAATATTTTGTGTCATTTAATTTAAATTTTAATGTTAAATATAAATTAACAATGGCTAAGAGGGTAAAATAAGCCTAAACCCTTGTTAAACCCTTGGAAGGACCCGATTGGGAAAACAAGGCTAGAGATGCATCAAAATAAATTAGAATGGCTTGGTAAATTATTATATCCTATAAATGACTCTCCAAAGACCATTTCCATCCACTTGATGTGTTTCGTATTTATATGGATAGGGTATATATTGGTTTCTTTTGACTATTTTGTACATTATATAGGTTATTAGAGCTTCCAAGAGATGAAAAAAACTTTAAGGGAAGTATTAGGACTTGGAATAACACCTCATGTACATTTCATGATTCATAAAAAACCCTAAGTGTGTTTATTGGAGGCTTCCTCTCAACCAGTCAGAACTGACATAGTGAATATGGTAGTGGGAAGGGTGAAAAGCTTCAAGTAAACTAATTTTAAGGTGTACCTGATGCCTCTAAGACCATGGAGGGTTTTAAAAAGTGTCATCCACTCCCTTTTATGTATTTTCATGGAAAAATAAATCCAAATTTGAGGCCAAGTGTGCAAGGTGTGGGAAAGAAGAGTTTTTTAGCCTACAGATAGTGATGGCTCACTTCTATAAGATTAAAGGTGATTAGGAATGAAACCAATGCATGGAAAGGCATGTCTAAAAGACTTGCCTCTTAGTTTGATCATTATACTTGTCCCTAATTAGTTTTGGGATGTTCAAATAGGGAAAAATCATGAAGGTAGTTTTCTGAGCTAACAAAGGGAGTTTCACACAACTTTTCATGAATTTCATGACTTGGGAAGCCACTTATCTCTTCTAATCTTGCATGGTCCATTTCACATCCTATTCTCATGCACAAGTAACTAATTTTCTTAGCTTGATAATTTTCCTTATGACCTTTGGACTTCTTTCTTCTCCTCTCTCTCTCAAGTTCTATAAGAACTAGCCATTTTGTCATTTGTAAACTATGTTCCACATGAGTATAGCAAATCCCTACTCATTTTCATACCATGTATCAATAAATACTATTTATTTTTACCTCTTTCATGATGTTTTATAGTGTGTTCAATTGAATGATTGATCTTGCTTATGTGATAATTATTGTTTCCTTAGAATTGTTGTCTCATTCTCTCACCTATTTGAAGTTGGAAAGCTTTTTCTTGTAGTTCATGTGAAGTGTTTTATGATGTGTCAAGGTTGAATGAGTTAGTGTATTAAAATAGTGTCATTCTAGGCCTCTTGTCTAATCCTTCCAACCTAAACATTCATCACAACCTCATAATGAAATATTGATGTGAGAAGATGCAGATTAGAGAAGTGTATGTTTGGTTAGTCCCTTGTTCTCATGTGTAACATGCAACTAGTTGGTAGTCATCAACTAATTTGGTTTATCACCTCCTTTAGGATATTTTAATTTTAGTTTTCTCTCCTTTCTCCCTCATAAGCATAGGTGTAGTAGTTATCTACGATTGGTACATCAAGGGATCTAGCCCTATCTAGAGATTCACCTCACTCTTAAGCTACCCATAACTTAGAGGTTTCTTAGTCCAAGAAGTTGAAATATTTTTGGAAAATCCAAGTGATAATAGTTTTTTGGCACATCTGGTGGGAATCTTAGTCCAAGAAGTTGAAAGATTTTTGGTGTTGTCTTTCAACACATCTGCCTTTGGAGGCATCTATAAAAGCATCAGTAACAACTCCAAAGTTACATCAACTGATCAAGTAGCCCAGGTTTTCCTTTTGAAGATTGGTGGTTATGTTTTCTTTGTGTTCTTACTTCCCAATGAATTTTCATGGCAAATTTTTGTGTTGAGCATTGTTTTACACAAGTTGGTGAGGTTTATCAAGCTTATGGCATTCCCTATCAACCTTATCATGATCCTTACCAATTACAATATGATCTTTACCAGCTCCAATATGACCCTTATTAGCCTTTTTATGATGTTTATTATCCCTAAAAATATCCTCTTCAATGTCTTGCTTCTCCTAGTCAACCTAGTCACTTCTCAAATCAGTCCATCCCAACCTTCAATTAAACTCTCTTGGGATATTATAAGTACAAAATAGAGCTTGATACACTAAGAGGATATGGTCAAGAATTTCCTATTCATCTCATTCATAATGTGAGATTTACATTAGATTTGGTTAAAATATATTGGGCACCTATTGAGAGAGCCAATTGGCCAAGGCTTACAAGTGAAATGCTAGATGTGGGTGGCTTGGTTGCATATTTACAAGATAGGATAAGAATTCAAGAGGAGAAACCTCACCAAGTCCATCAACCCTCATATCAACCTCCCTAATATTTATATTAGTCCTACTTGGCTCCTATTCATGAGCCCAATCAAGCTTATCAAAGTCATATTTTCCCTAATCTTCTGGAAGAGAGAGTTGGAAAAATAAACATGGTTTTTAAAGCAAATCTTGATAGGTAGATTGAGTTGGCCAATAGGTAGATGCAATAATCCATATCATCAAAAAAGGAAGTAGAATTCAATCCCTCATTTCCATTTCCCATCACATCCCCACCTCAAGAAGAGACCTCTAGATATGAAATTCCAAGTTGGAGACAAGGTGGAGAACCCAAGCCTAAGGAGATTCCAAGTTCCTTCAAAAATTCATCTACTCCTCAAAGTGCATCACTACCTCAATAATAGACTCTTAATATTAACATCATAAGATGGAATAAGGTAATGGAATCATGGGGAAATAAAGAGGGTACAAGCATTGATAAAGAGTGTGAAGTTGAGTAATAGCTTAATCCTATGAAAGCCCCTCCCACCCTTCCTCAAGAGACCTCTTGTTTTCCATGTCAGCCCTCTTGTACTCCTCATCCTCATTAATTTTCTTATGAAATTCAATGAAAAAATTTCCAAGAGAACCTACCCAAGAGAATTAAATATTTGGATTCAAGAATGAAATTATTGAGTCAAGGTGTGATGGAAGGTTTAGAGCTAAAATAAGATCCTATGCCTAAACATACCCCATATAACCTCCCTCAAGAGAGTGCTCAAGATGAATAAAATTTTAATGAAGTGGTTATCAAATGGAAGGAAATAAACCAAACTATTTTATCCCAAGGTCTACCTCCCCTTCCTCAAGAACTCACAAAAGAATCCTCTACAATTCATTCTCAATCTGATGTTGAGTTTTATATTCCACCTCCACCAACTAGTTAATCTAGTCCTCATCCTATCACCCTTTACCTTTATGGACATATGGTATGGGAACCTAAAGAGGAAAATTTATTTGAGAATAATTCATCACTCTTGCCTAAATAAAATATATCTCCTTATCAGCCTCATTGGGCTAAGTCACATGATTTTAAGATGCCTAGTATTGGCATCACAAAGAAAGAAAAGAAGATTAAAGATCTTGGAGCCCTTTAGAACCAAAGTCATATTGTGACAATTTAGATGCAACTTGAGATCCCTAAATATGTCTTAAATGTTAAATAAGAAGTGATTTCTTGTGTGGAAACTTATGATTGGGTTGACACAAAATAATGTTTTCCTTTTGCCAAACAGGAAGAAATCATCATTGGTTCTTCCGTCACTATCTAAGATATCATGGATGGGAAAGAACAAGTTACTAATCAGCCTTTGGATGACTTTTTTCAGTCATTAGAGTAGGTTATACTCCTCTTCAAGGAGGATATGATCTATTCAAAAATGAACAAGGTAGCCTTGACACTCAAGTGAGTATGCAAAGAAAAAGCAACTTTTCAAATTTTTCATTTCAAATAACATATACATCCCATGATGACATGTTTGAAATCATCAAGATGGGTTATCATCCTCTCAACCAGTTGGGAGAAACACATCAAATATTGAAGGATGGAACAAGCTCCTATTAGCCTCAATCTTATAGGAAACAAGAAAGTACTCCTCTTGAAGTCATGCCTACCAAGAAGATACAAGTTGATCATGAGATGAAGATTGGGTAGAAGTATGAGATATGTGTACAAGTTCAAGAGGAATAAATTTACATTGGAGACCTATTTAAGGATGATCTTCTTGAGAGTAGAACAAGTGAAGTGTCAAGGAATAGGTTTAATCTATAAAGCATCCAATCCAAGGAAAAACATGCTTGAAATTATGATTCATCTCATGAAGAATAAGATTCAAGAGACTTTCATTTTTATCCTAGAAAGGAGGTATGCTTATTTTTTATTTGTGCATAGTTTTTCATTTTTTGATTTCCCTGAGTGCTTTGAGCACATGTGTATTTGCTTTACTTTATGTGGTTGAGGTAATTAGTTATCTTGTCTTGGTCAAAACCTTACTATCAAGTGTTAGGTCTTCTTATTTGTTTCAAACTTTATATGACTCCCTAATCCTGATGGACTGATAAGGCTACTGATCTTTAGTATAGCAGGCATATTACCCCTATGAGTCACCAATTTATTGACTAAATTTGGCCCTCCCTACAGGTCAAATTAGGACCCATATAGGTAACAACTTGATTTTTTTATCTTTTAGTAGTATATTATTATGTCATAGGGTGTAGTATATATCTTTGGATGCCATTTAATGTTACATTAGCCTTGGTCTTGATCAAACTAGTCAATATGTCATTTTGAGTCATTTAGTAGGCATTTAGAGGTCATAAATGTAAGTGTCATGGTTTTCAAGGTGTCTAAGTGTCTTATTTTACTTTAAAATGTCCAATAGGTCATATTCTTAGTCAATAATGTTAGTTAATCTAAAACTTACAAGTTATCTAAGCGAAAATTAGGAAATCAACTAAAAAAGGAAGAGTTTGACACTTGTAAAAGACCCATGAGGGAGTGTGACACACAAGCTAAGGTTGTGCGATGACACTTTAGATTAATTATACTCATTTAAATTCTTTAAATAATCTATAAGTGTCATTTTTGAGATAAAACCATTTTGCTCCTTCTTCACCTTTCTAAACACATAGAACCAGTTAGTAGGGTTATGATTGGTATGAATAGTTGGAGAAGTTTCAGACCAAACACCTTTGGGAGGTGAAATTAAACTTAGATATATTTATTTACATAATAATATTTTTAATATTTTTTAACTTTGCTTTATGAACCATCTCTAAAAAGTTGACTATGTTTTTTTGCTCATTATTTCCTGCACCCTATAGGTTTTGCTCTATTTTTGATAGGTCCTTACAATCCAGTTGGTGATGTTGACTCAAAAGGATGTTTTATTTATTATAAAATTCCCTCCATGTTGTTTTTCATGTTTCATGATTTTTTGATGAGCAAATCATCTCAAGTTGGTAGATTAGTCTCATTTGGGATGACAGGCATGTTTTCACCATTTTTAAGAGCTTCATGATTTGATAATGGCTCTAGAGGGTTATGAGAGTTTCATTTAAATATTATAAATGTTATATTAATTCATTTATCCTTTAAATATCACCTCTAAATAAACATTCCATGAGTTTCAGTCACAAAGCACCATGTAGTTAGTTGGTTCCATAACTTTCATGCACAGTCAACATAGTGAGTTGGGTTAAGGCCTTCAACATATCCATGGGGGTCATGAATATGGTATTTAATGTTTTAATACATTATCATAGTAGGAATAATCAATAAAATCCTTTCATTTTTAAGAAGAAGGACTATGATAGCCAACACAATCACTCACACCACCTTATACCATTAATTGCACCTACAGGTACCTACTGGAAAGTAAGACATTGAAATGAGAAATGTGATATTTTTCCAAGATTTAATACATCATGATGTTTCATTTAAACTCCATGAGTAAATATTAATTGACTTAAATGTAAAATGTATATCCACTGTCTATTCTCATTCTTACTACCTATACCTTGAAAATAGCCACCTATAGGTGGTACCATAGAGAGCTAAAATGCCATAAGGGAGTGTTGAAGGAGTGGTGAGACTCATTTTGGGATCCTAAAATGTTGATTGGATTATAAAAAACCCATGAGAGTTTCTAAGTTGGTATTCCAACTATGGGTAACTTTCAAAATGTGTGATGACTATGTTTAGGAAATAGATCCCTAAAATGATAAAACAGTGGTCTAGGCATTTTGGTTGATAGCATATAACAAGTTTTCAAAGACTTATGATGCCTCTTGATGACCAAATATTGTGGTACCTACATAAGATAATGAATCTTAAAAAATTTAAGGGCATATGACTTAGGGAGAATGACTTTTGATAACCTCAAATTTGCCCATTTATGCACTAAACTCAAGTAGTGATCATCTCTAGGAATTGAGCTCCAAGTAGACCTCTTCACTCAAGGCTACAAAATTAGACTATGCCTTCATGTTTGAATGGTTATATATGGTTAAAAATAACATTATGATCTAAAGGATTATCAAATATGTTAATATTTTGAGTTTTGAGCCCATACATACATACAGGTGTCTACCCTCTTAAACATGCACCTACAACCAATTAGGCCTAAAAATGCAAAGATCCTTGAATTGGTTGCTAGATAATAAGTTATCTTCTTAGATGATTATAAAATTATGTAACAATAATTAATGAGGTTTATTCTTTTCCATTTGAATCCAAAACACCTTCTAGGTCTCATCAACATCTAATGGGAACCTACAACCAAGCTTACGAGAGAAAAACACAGTCTACAACCAACCTAAGGTGCAAGTTTGAAGGTGTTTCTTTATTGTAACCTTGAAAATGATTTGAAATTTTTTGAACATTAATACCAAAAATGAGAGGTTATTATATTTATTTTTTACCATATAAACACCTATAGGTGTCCCCTCATTTGAAAATATTCACCTATAACTAACTATATATGATTGTCTGAGTTAGTGATCAAAAGGGTGATGATTCTGAGTGATTGGTATATTCAAAACATGAATGAATAGGTAAAAATAATTTATATAATATATTGGAAGGTTTCAATATGTCCATACACTATTTTAAATCCTAGTCCTTCCTAAACCACCTATAGGTACACTACCTTGAGGCAGAACATAGTCAGAAGTTACACTCATACTTAACTAGTCAAAGTGTAAAGAGAATGCATAGGAGGTTGAAGTGATGGGAAATATTAAAAAAATAAATAATGAAAAAATATATTCATGACACTCTCATAGTGAATTTTTAATAGATAAAGGACTCATATCAAGTAAGGCATGGTCTACATGAAAGATCCCTGCACAATTTGCCTTTTTAAAGGGTCTATCTTAGATCTTGAAGAAGTTAGGGGGTCTAGAGACCTGATCAAGGAGTAAAATATTACATAGATAATCTTAACCACTTGGATAATATTCTCCAACATTAAAATTATCTGAGTAAATAGGGGAAGTACCTTCTATTTTGTCTTAGATAGAGGGTACTTCCCTTTATGCACAAACATGTAGTCTTAAAGAATGGAGAGGAAGGGATGAGATAAGGGGATAATGAGACATTTGAGAAGATATTAATATATGTTTTAGGTGTGGAAAATCATGATAAACATATCATATAAGGAGGAAAACCAACAAGATGGTCTGGATTGCCAAGTATGTAGACAGGTATGTTTGAGGCTTAGGGTCCAATTGGGGGTCTAACTTCATTTCCATCACTTAGTGAGATTTATACCCTATTTTATCATGTTTATAGGATGAATTTATATATTTATTGGCTATTTTGATGTAGGTAAATCCATGAAAATCCTTTTTTGGGCTTTAAGACAACTAAAACCTATACAAAGTGAAGAAATAACTCTATAAGAGAGGTTTGATTGCTCATATCTACTTTAACACCTTGAATGGAGATTCATAGGGATGGGAAGAGTCATATAGGGTCTTAATAAACTATTTTTTGGAATTTAATTGAAATTTGAATGTGAAATATTAAATGAAGAATGGCTAAGAAGGTAAAGCAAGTCTAAACCCTTGGTAAACCCTTGAAAGGACCCAATTGGGAAAAAAAGGTTGGAGATGCATCCAAATAGATTATAAGGTCTTGGGAAATTATTTTATATTACATAACACTCTCCAGATACCATTTCCATCCACTTAAGGTGTTTCTTATCTATACGGATAGGGTACAAAATGGTTTTTTTTACTATTTTATGCATTATATAGGTTTTAGGAACTTTCAAGAGATGAAAAAAATTTATGAGAAGGATTGTGAATTTGGATAACCCCTCATGTCCATTTCATTATTCATAAAAACTCATAAGTGTGTTTAATAGCTGATTCATCTCAGCCAGTCAGAACTGGCATAGTGAACATGGTAGTGAAAAGGGTGAAAAGCTTCAAGTAAACTAATTTTAAGGTGTGTCTGATGCCTATAAGGATATGGAGGGTATTTCCAAGTGTCATTCACTCCATTTTATATATTTTCATGGAAAATTGAAGCCAAATTTGAGGCCAAGTGTGAAAGGTGTGGGAAAGAGGAGTTTCTTAGACTATAGGTAGTGATGGCTCACTTTTACAAGATTCTAGGTGATTAGGAATACAACCAATGCATGGAAAGCCATTTATGAAATCCTCACCTCTCATTCCATTCATTATACCTATCCCTAATCGTTTTTGGGATGTTCAAATAGGGTTAAATAATGAAGGTAGTTTTTTGAGCTAGTAAAGGGGGTTTCACGCCACTTTTCATAAATTTCATGACTTGGGAAGCCAATTGTATCTTTTGACCTTGCATGGTCCATTTAACATCCTCTTCTCATGCACAAGTAACTCATTTTATTAGCTTTAAAATTGTCCTTGTGACCTTTGGACTTCTTTCTTCTCTTATCTCTCTCAAGTTATATAAGAACTAGCCATTTTGGCCTTTGTAAACTATGGTCCACCTGAGTATGGTGAAGCCCTTATCATTTTCATACCATGGATAAATAAATAATACTAATTTTTACTTCTTCCATGACTATTCATAGTACATTCACTTGAATGATTGACCTTGCTTATGTGATGATTGTTGTTTCCTTAGCATTGTTATCTCATTCTCTCACCTATTTGTAGTTAGAAAGATTTTTCTTGTAGGTCATGTGAAGTTTTTTATGATGTGTTAATTTTGAGTGAGTTATTCTATTCAAATAGTGCCATTATAGGCCTCTTTTTTAGTCCTCCAAGCCTAAACATTCATCATAACCTCATAATTAAATATTGATGTGAGAAGATGTAGATTGGAGAAGTGTATGTTTGGTTAGTCCCTTGTTCTCATGTGTAACATGCAGATGGTTGGTATTAATCAACTAATTTGGTGTATCACCTTCTTTAAGATAGTTTACTTTCAGTTTTCTCTCCCTTTTCCCTCACAAGCATAGGTGTATTAGTGATCTAGAAGTGATACATCAAGGGAGCTAGCCCTATATAGAGATTCACCTCACTCTTAAGCTACCCACAACCTAGAGGTGTTTCAATTGTGCCACTTGGATGAGGAGAGATAAGATATGTCCTCAAAGGGTGCAAATCTAAGTGACAACAAATGGTTTGACAAAAAGGAAAATTTCAAATAATTTAGGATCTCTGATTTAGTGCTTCTATGACATAAATCCCATGAAAAGAAAGGGTAGCATGATAAGTTTGCCCCACTATGGATTGGACAATACCAAATTTTATAGATCTTGGGTAATAATGCATTTCATTTAAGGACATTCAAGGTGATAAACTTACATATCCATTCAATGGGTAGTTTTTGAAACATTACTTCATGTTTGTACCATCTAAATTTATCCCCGAGTGATGAAGAAGATGTGGTAGAGGTAGTAGTTTACTTTTATTGCTTTATAGTTTACCTTTCCTACTTTCTAGTTTAGTTTTCCTGCTTTCTAGTTTAGTTTTCCTACTTTCTAGTTTAGTGTTCCTAATTTCTAGGTTAGATTTTTTGTTGTTTCCTATGATGATATAATTAGTTCATCTTAATGCGACCAAACTAACATCATACCCACTGGGCCCCTATTCATGGAAAAATTGATATATGGAAAAGGAAAACTATAAAAGGACTCACAATTTTGGGTCTATTCATAAGCCTATTATACTTTTATGTCTAAGGTCTTCAAAATTTAGGTATGTAATGATAGTCATTCAGGGTTGTGTCATAATCGAATGTTTTTAACAAGTGTGTGAAATTTGTTATTGAATACTCCATATAAATTTTAAAAAATTTCTCACTCCATTGGACCAAACACACTCTTCATACTAATTATTTTTTAGAAGTGATAATCATTGATGTAGATATAGTTGGCAAGGATGTTCTGGTAAATAATTTGTTTTAAATAAACACCTACACTATCTCATGGTGGTTTCAGCTCTCCTTCTTTCATTTATATAAAAATAAGAAGAACCAATACATTCAAAAAGAGTGATCAATAAATCCCAAATAAAATCAAATTGGGATCAAAGGATCACATTATGAAATAAAGTTAATATACCATGCATCATGCTCAAAAATGAAGGAAGAGGAGAAAAAGAATCTAAAGGTATCTCTGTCAGGGCTATGGATGCTTGGTTGGAAACATATCAATGTCTAAGCTCCCTTGATTTAATGAGCTTCAAAATAACCACACTAAAACCTATAGCTAATCCAAGTCTTTATAAATATCCTCATAACAAAGGTTGAATAACATCACTTTAGCACACACAAATCCATAGATGTGAAGGCAAGTATGTTGTATGATATAGTTGATAGTTGCTTTTATATCTCTAATTTGAGTATTTTTTCTATGCCATGGTTCATGTCTGATTTGAAATTTCTAACCAAAGTTTTGAGTTATATAATACTCAAAAGTATTCCCCCTATAAGTCTCCATTTGTTATACCCCAACATTTCCCCTATTCTTAAAAAAGAATGGGGACCCACTTTGTTTTTTATTTAGACTATATTTTATTTTTAAATTTTATTCTTCATTCTATGGAAGTTTTGCAGATTGCTCCTTAATCTCAACACTCAAAAGTACAAATAATGGTGTTTTACATTTTGGACTAACTTATTAATGTCTTTCAAGATTTTTGTACTTATGCAAGTTTTGGAGTCATGTGCACTTTGACATAACTGGCCTTCTAAGTTTTTTTTATCACAAGTTTAACTTTTCAAAAAGCTTACATTTCAAAAATTCTTAAGTTTGGAATTTATTCTTCGAACATTTTATTTGTAACTCCTTTGTCAGGTTTTATGGTTGAACATTTTATTCGAAACTCCTTCATGAAACATTTTATTTGAAACTCTTTCATCAGATTTTATGTTTAGATAATCTATTCATATTTTTGGGGTTTCCCTTATTCATAGCTCATTTTAGTCATCAAAATTTTCATTCAAGGTTTGTGTTTGGAGCCTTTGATTCATGAGAGTTATTTGGTTCAGTCCCAACATAAAACCTAACTCCCGACTACCAAAATCTCATTAGGCTTAGTTAGTAAAGCCAAACTACTTCACAACACTTGTCATAAAATGCAAAGGCATGGCTTCCCTACCAAATAAGACAATAAAGTATGAATTGTGTAGGTAAATCAAGTTTATGAATGTCAGGAATTAAAAGTACATGAACTAGAATTGAATGAAAAATCTATATCAATGACTTGTAGCTATTGATGTGCTCACTGATCATAAGTAAATTCTGACCTCAATTACTACTCTAGAATAAGCCCTAACCACCTGCACATCAATTGTAAAGATACAACCAATAGAAAGAAGTTTTCAAAATCCCAAAAACCAAATTTGAAAAAATTATTCAGGAAGTAATGGCTTCATCATCTTATGTGTTTAGAGGATTAATTCCACCATCTTAGTTTTCCATTAAAGATTCTACTAAGTATACAGACACTATGTTTGACTCTACCATCTTCAATGAATGATATACCAATTATTTGGACCTATGGGACACCATTGATGATGTTGATGCCTTTTCCCATGAAGAAGATCTATTACCAATGTAGATCCAATTGGTGACAGACTAACTCTCTCTTAAAAGATAAGTATTACACTTTGTCGTAACCAAACCCAAGGTTATGTCATGTATCGACCTACTACGAGACTTTTTTTGGTTGACAAGGTGATAGATGACATTTTCCTACATCATGTAAATCACAAGATGGTCATAGTTTGTATCTCAAGTGATGATTTCCAAAGGTATTTATCTTTGCCAATTCTAGATGTTATATTCAAGATGCATAGGGTAGTAACATGGAATAAAAATATTTTGATTGGAAAAACTCTGAGTAGATGGATTATTCTTGGGAATTCTATTGCCCTGAAGCAAATAAGAAGGCTAACACTACAACTTCCATTTTAGCACTAGTATCTACTACAATGTCTCCAATAATTAGCAGTGCCATGCAAATGCCCACCCAGCCTTAGGTTAAAGGCTAATTTTGTGCACATCCATGCAAAGGCATTATTTTTGTACTCATAGTATGCTTATGTTAGAACTTGAATATGAAAGTTTCCTCAAATTATTCGTAAGCATGCACATGTTGCATCACATTGTATAGGCTAACTTTACTTTGAAAATTGTAAGTTAACTATAAACATACATACATACATACATACATACAGTTTTGAAACTAGAATTAAGCTTCAAAGTATGCAATGTAATTACAATTTTGCATGCACTTGGATGATGAGGCAACCCATCCCCAAGTCTATATATACATATATAACCCTCATTTTAAAGGGTCATAAAAATCAATATAGGAAGAAGTCAAATTTTTATTATCATGCAATGGTGTTGGTGCCTTTTCTTTCTGAATTCTATGTAATCAAGTTTTATCTTTTATTGGTTATTTGATTCAAAAATTCTATGTATGCAATAGCTATGAAGAATTCCTTTTTTTATAATTGATATGCTTATTTTGAATGTGAAATGGCTATTAAAGAGTTAATAATTATTATTTATTATATGCAAGAAGGTTGACTGTCTCATCTTTTTGAGTGTGCAAAAGTATTTTATTTGATA